>CM019153.1:8006876-8026816 GCA_009733165.1 Naja naja
TTTACAAAATGTTTTAAAACATTATGACATTAGAAACACTCTAGGAAATTAGAAGAAAGGGGTCAAAACTAACAGTTACCGTCAGCAATGATATCTGTTTCTATCAATAGGTTATGCCCAAAAAGTTTATAAAGAAGGAATGACAACGTGGAAGAGAATATTTTAAGAAATTTACAGGATAAAGAGGTGAAACAAATTTTGTCTGATAAAAATATTAAAACCAGAAATATTGGAAAATTTAAAAAATGTGGATTATAAAACAGAGAAGACAACTAAGGTGAAAATAAAAATAACAAGCCAAGAGAATGATTTAGATAAGGACTTTCTAATAGATGCACAAAAGAAGTTTAAAGCTTTGAACATTGGGAATGAAGATAATGACCTAGACAATAGCTTTTATTGGATTTATAGAAGAGGTTTGCTAAAGATTTGAAGAAGCCTTTGGGATGAGATAAATAAAAACTGAGGAAAACTCAAATCCTATGATGACATCCAAATAAAGATCAAGGTTGTTAGAAGTAAAAAGAAGTTGGCTTGTTTCACTCAAGTTACAAAGACATGTTTCTATAAAACTTGTGCTATCCAGCCAGTTTAGAGTTAATGGGATTTGGGATAGGTAGTTAGAATTGAGAGCTGTCCCCTTAAGGGAATGCATCATGGTAAATGTAGTTAAGGTATCCTGGGAAATGTAGTCCATGTCATGGGGTCACATCTATAACCCTGATTGGTCACTGAATTGACCCTTGGTGGGTTGAGGGAGGTTGCTCCTCTTCTTGCCTGAACACACAGCCTCGTGTAGCAGCTATATTCACTACCTCTATAATTATGGGATGAAATATAGGTATGAGAGTTTAATATCTTTCTACACCACGATTCAGAAATGCAAAGGATTGGACATTAAGAAGAACCTCATCATAATTGTGAGTTTACAGGATGCCAGATGAACCAATAAAAAAGACTTTGTATGGATGCTTTGTGGAGTTGTTCTGTCTGCTTTATACCCATCCAGGGTGTAGAGCAGAACAGACAAAACTCTTTATGAACTTTGGTTGACACAAGGACTGAAGAGGTAATTAATGAATTTGCATATAGATAACCAATAGGTTATGAAAAGAAGAGACTTTTGTTTGTAATCTTACAGGGGTAAAGAATTATTAAGTTTGTTTGTACTTGTGATGAAGTGTGAAAATAACATATTTAAATATTACTTTACTTTTTCTTCCATTTTTATTTCTTCTATCACACACACACACACACCTGTTTTCATAGTTCCTTTAATATTTTGTCAAAGTCAAAAGAGTGACCACAGGGATCATATAAGGTTGGGAAAAGCTCCAAGTATATTAATCAAAGATATTCACAATATAATCCTTTTCATGTTGAGTTAATGGAACTTATTTGGATTTCAAGGCTAATGGACAACATAAAATAAATAAACAAAATAAGTATTAAATTAAAAACTTATTCACAGTGAAAAATTACTTAATACATTATTTGGGATATAATTATTTATTTTTAATCCAAATACGTTATAATTTATGCCAAATTTAAAAGAAAAAATCATTTGAAAACTGGATGTTTTATTACTGCTCTACATACAAAGAATATGACATAACATGGAACAAAACAAATTCTCTGTTCTTTAAACACAAGATCTGCGTGATACTAATTACATACTAAAGGCAATTATATTGATACAGTCAGCACTAGTACTGCAGTTTTAGAAAAGAAAATTTTAAAATAACATGGGAAGGAAAGGTCCTTAATTCCTTTCTTGAGTTTAAAAAAAATATTTGCTTTTGAAAATAAAAATGATTGCTTTTCTGCTTGCAGCCTTTCTATGCCAACTTCTCTCTTCTGAAAAAAGTCTTAAAATTTCTTACTTTCACTTGCCCAGTATTAATTAGCTTTAACTAACACATAATTGACAGAAATATGAAAGCAAATACTTCCAGGGAATTTCTTATTTTTATTTTAATTGTGTTCTTTTTTCCAAGTATATTAATATATTGAATATATCTCATAATAGTCAGCAGTATGTTGGCTTGCAAAATAGGCTATAGATTAGAGATTCCAAATTGCAAATTTAACTATATTGGTTAAAAGGTATTAAAATTGAGAGGTACCATCTTTATTATCAGAAAACACCAATATGACTAAGGCTGGTAACCTAGCATAATTTTTACTAATTTTAATAAACAATATTAATTGAAAGTGTAAATGGTGGTAAATGGAAAAGAATATCAATAAAAAGGAGGAGGAGGGAGGGAGGAGGAGGAGGGGAGGAGAGGAAGGAAGGAAGGAAGGAAGGAAGGAAGGAAGGAAGGAAGGAAGGAAGGAAGGAAGGAGGAAAAGATGCCTGTTAAGAAAAAGAAAATAAATATAATAATATGAATGAAGGAGGTCTGGCTAAAATGTATGTCAAAACAAGTGATAGAGATTTGAAGTATGGAATATTTTGGATGGATATGGAGTTTTGAAGTTGATGGTAGAATGAGGTAAAACTGGTATGAAATTAAAGTAAAGCATTTGTGAGAATAAATGGAATACTTATAAATTGCTCTTTAGTAAAGAGGCAGTAATATAGGGATGTACAATAAAGTAATGGATAAATGAATAAGAATGGTTTTAGTGACATTAAAGGTGTGTTGATTTGGAGATAAATGTACAAATAATGTAATAATGATACACTGGGGAGAATGGTTCTGAAAATTAATATAGTAAGGATCAAAATAGTTACATCTGACAGAAAAATGGTGTGAAAAATGACATCAATCAAACAAGAAACTAAAGAAGATGAATTTGATAACTAGACTGCATGGCTTTTGGAAAGGACCAATGAGAGGTCCCTTTGGCCACTGTGAGGAGGATGAGGAAGAAGGAATGGAATTTCCTATGATACCAGTGTAAGAAAATATACAAATGGGAATAATTTGTACTCAGTCTGAATTGCTGTTCTCAGATATAAATCTTTATTTACTTATATCGTTTGATCAAGCTTACCAAAGAATTTTAAGAATTAAAACTTTTATTATGCTACTGTAAATACTATATAAGTATAATGAAAGTCAGGATAGTTAAATCACTAATTCTTAGATCAAATTGAATGACTAGTTGTAGATTTTCCCTGAGAAAGCATGAATTGTTCAGAGAACAAAACACTTTTTAACTTTTAGTCCCTGTAAAAAAATGCAATATTATTATTTATAGAGCTATGGCACTCTTTTTATAAATGCCATTAAATTATGTACTACTTAAGTTTGTTGATACTTTTTTATGGAAACTCATATTGTGACATGGATAAATATAGAGAGGACACGGAGAAGGGAATTACTAGGTGACATATAATCTGTAGTAATTGCCTATTATCTACCTGAAGAAAGCAGCCGTGAATGATGCACCATATGTAGTATTAATTTTAATTAGTCCATTCTATTTTCCTTTAAACAAAAAGAAAAGTAGGAAATTCCCTTCCCCCCACTTTTGATGACTCAAATGTCATCAATATAAATGAAATATAGCTTTAGGAGGCGAACAATCATTTCACTGTTACCAAACTGCTTTACCATGCAAAGTTGTGACTAGGTTTCTTTTGTTCATTTTTCTGGGATTAAAATAATGTAGGATGTGAAGAAAGAAAAAGTAGATGGTCCTAAATAACTGGACTTCAACATGAAAAATCCCTTCTCAACCAAGATAAGGTAGAGAATAAATAAGATGGCACATGTTAATAAAGAAAAGGTTAATACTAATAAAAAGATTTTGCAATAATTTCTGAGAAAAAGAATAATACGGGTTTCAGAACTGCCACTGTTCCTTAGTAATTTTAATTAAACAAAACAACTGCATTTAATAAGTGCTTCACCAACCCAATCATTTGAGATAAGGAAGGGTGTCAGGCAGGGATGTCCTTTGTCACCACTGCTCTTATAATAATCTTAGAAATGCTATTAGATAGAATTAGATCGAATAACAAAATTAAAGGACAAAAATTAAGAACCAAGAGTACAAACTACAAGAAATCTAATAAGAGTATTAAGCTTTTTACTCCTACATTGTTATTTTTTGTTTATTATATCTCTGTGTGTACTAAACATGCAATATAAAAGTAATGTTTATTTAAATAGTTATATGTTAAAGACAAGAATGGAAGCTTATATGCTGTTTATTACGTTTCTGTGTTACCAAATATGCAATATAAAGGTAATATTCACTCAATTAGTTATATCTTAAAGATAAGAATGGTAGTGTATTTTTTGTCATTAGGTATACAATATATGATGATGCGCCAGATTTTGTTTAATAATGAATATCAGGACTTATCCAATTCGATATAAAATGTAAATAATAATGTTTTTTTAGCAGTTTTAAAGTTTGTATGTCTTTCTTAATTTATGTAGATAAAGTTGTTTTTTTTTTTTAAATAAGTGCTTCACCACTTTATATTACTAGTGAATATTAAGTTCTTCGGATTCAAAACTGAGAAATACATGTATAGTGAACTGTCCAAGAAATCTGCTATGAAACTTCACTTTAGTGCAGTGGTTCTCAACCTTTGGTCCACAGATCCTTCAGGGGCTACAATGTCGTCACAGAGGGTCTGCAAAGGCTTGAAGAAAAAGTATGATTTAAATCTTGAGTTGTCTTGGGGATCCATTGCCATGGTCTATGGCCACAAAAGGTTTTTATTTTTTTATATTTTTTTTACATTTTTTATTTTTATTTCTTTAAATACATCTTTGGGTGAACAGTGTGGTTCCAGGTCTTTTAACATTTTGAAGCAAACATGACCATAATTACATAGTCCTACTATTAACTTACTTATCTGATTTCATATCATTACCTATTACCAATTTTTTCATTCAATATTCTCATGTTACTTTGTATCAATGTATACTTAATATCATTCATTTTTAATACATATTCATCATATTTGCAAATTTTATTAAATTATATCATTCGATTAATTGTTCATAAATTCATCTTAATTTGTATTATCCAATATATCCCCTTTTTAATATTAATTTTGCCACTATATCTATCTATATCTATATCTATATAACATCCCTCTCTCACTACATTACACAAATCATATTTTCCATCTTATTTTCATTTAACAAATTATAGTCTAATAACAATATAATCATTTTTATCTATTACCATATACTATATACATATGTTCTCCATCAGATTCCACATGGCATTCCTTCATATTGATTTTCTTGTATATTCCATAAACAATTATATATCTTGAATAACAATTCTGTAATAAAATCTTATTTTCATATTTATTCCAATTCAAGTATTAATCCTTATTTTTATTCTAATTGATATTTTATGTATCTTTAATAATTATATGATAAAGTATTAATTCCAGGTTTGTCAAAATCGATAATTATATATCTTAACTAATAAAACACCCATTCATGTGGAATCCTTATCCTTCCCTTCTTCAACCATCGTCTCTTACTCTCTTTACTATATTAGTTACTCTCTTCCTGGCTTGCCTTCCACTTTCTATCTTTTTTTTGACCCTTTATCTTACTCATTCCTCCTTTTCCACTATTTCTTTTTCCAGTTATCTGATTTTACTCCCACCCTCCTTTCCCCCAAACAGTCTGTTAAACTGAGTTTTCTTGTACATATTAGTTTAGTTAGATGTTGCAATATTTTTGTGTGATCTTTTAAATATTTCATCATGCACATCTGCATTTCTCAATTTGGCTCCTTGCGGATATGTTGTAATTACCTAAATTTCTAGCAACTATGGTTATAGTTCAAAATAATTGGTGAGGGCCAACTTGGGGTCAATTGATATATCACAAACCTCTACATTGTTTCCAAAAATAGATTATGGTTTTCTTATAAACAACTATTTTTCACATAATATACATGCAAGGCAACCCTAAACCTAACCAAGAAGCAATTTGAGCAGGCATTATAGTGTCAAAGCATTATCTCTCTGCTGCACTATGATATACCACAGTGGTTTGGTACCTAGGCACATCCCAGATCTTTCCCTCTTGGGAGAAAGAGGGATAGGGATTTTACTGTTTTCTTTTTCAGTTTCAACACAGGAGACTTTTCAGGGGTTTCTCACTGGAACTTATTTCATAGTATTTGCAAATCAGAAGCTAATGTGAAAACAGTGTTAGCAGAACATAAATTATGAAAGATAATTATGCAAAACTACATAAATTATGCAAAACACAAGCAGGAATCAATATATTGACTACAAAACATGTCAGTTTGAATATAAATTAGAATGTGTATTTTAAGAGACTTACAGAAAAGAAAATGAAGTGCAATATAGCATAATTATATTTTCATCCTTCTCTATAAACAAATCTCTATATTAAGTATAGTTTTTTTGCTAGATGATTCCTATTTTCCAGTAACAAGATTTTTGTTTCTTTAAGCAAGTCACCCTGTTGTCTTGAACAACTTGAATTTGCAGTAGGCTGTTTATAGGATACAGAGAAAGCCCATGGCTTTAGTTTTTATTTAATTTAACTATTATTTCAATTTACTACAACTGTCTAATGATAATATTTTAGTCATATGATTATTTTAATACAGTTAAGAATATAGTACCAAAATAGTAGATAATAAATAATGTTTCTGTATTATTTTATTCAATAATGTGACAGTTGCTTAAAAAGTATGCAATTCTTTCTATAAAGGAAAAAAATGAATTCATTTCACAAAATAAAAAATGTGAACAGAAAAACAGAGATGGAATACATTCACTTTCTCAACTATTATTCCAGAGAAACTTTGTCTATGCTGCTACAGAAGGAAACTTTAAAAAATGGTTGGACAGAGTCAGGTTTGCATGTCTACATTTGTATGCAACTGGATGGGTGGGTAGATATTTAAATATAAGTGGTTATAAGGAGAATTTATATAACTAATTCACACCTGAATGAGAAAGACCACATACCCATGGGTCAAGACTTGGCCTTCCAATGAATTCTAATGTTATGATATATTTTTGATATAATTGATATTTAATTTAAATAAAATTACATTAAATTTAAATTTGATAAAGCTGAACAAATTGTCCAACTATAAACATTCTATAATGATGCAAATGAATAATTGTTTAAAAAGAGTAAAAATAAAGGATAATTCTAATAGTGCCATCATAATGTTTAATGTCTCAGCTGACAATACAGGTTTGTGTCCATTAAAGCAGGAATCAATATGGAAAGTTGCAGAAAGTGCACAGAGCAGACAGGAAATAATAAATATACATTCCATTCATATTGCTACTCCATTTACTTAATCTTCTAGTAGACTATACTACACACAGCACAATTTCTAAAGACTATGATGGAAATCTAAAAAATTGAACTTTTATGCAATTACAGCAGAAAAAATGAACTGTCAGGCATGGCTATAAATTATAGGAGTCTGCAGTACAACAATACACACTTTTTGGGAGGAAAGCTGAAGTAATAACTGTAAAAATAGGTGCATTTTTTCGCTACAAGTCTTCTCAATATCTGTCCAAATCCCTCACTAAAATGCTCCCGGTAATTATGTTTATGAAATCCACAGGAGTTGCAAAAGTTCTTGTAAATCAGTGCACTTTGGTTTCTATAAGCAAACCAAAGTGCACTGATTTACAAGACTTAATAGTTGTAGAAAGAACTTAATAGTTGTAGAAAGATAAAATGGTTTCCTTACATACTGCTTGTAATAATTGTAGATGCTCTCTAACACATATATTCCCCGCTTCTAAAAACATCTTTCAAAAGTACTTCTTGAGAGAAAGAATATTATTTGAAGGAACAATAAAACACATTTAAATAAGTGAAGACTCGGGGCTCCTTCATGAGTCTGAGCTCATTTTCTTTAAATTAAAACAAAGAACAGTGAAGATTTTCCATGATACAATGTTAATTGTAGTGGAAACATGCTAACATTTATTCTAACTGAAAAATCTATAATTATCAAACGTGTTTATAGTATATACTATAAATTGGGCCCAATTTCCCTCTCCCAAATTCTATCAGGAAACTTTTTCAGTCAAGATCAAGCTATATCTTCTATTTTCTACTGAATTCTGCTTCAAAATCTTAAGAGAGTTGCAGCCAAAGCCAGCATCAATAATGCAATAGTATAAATAAATGAAAAATTAATAGCTAGTCTAGAATTCCAGAGTATCTACTTAAAGATCTGGAACAAACCCACAGTATCATCAGAATGTAAAGTGTACAAAGTAATTTATTTGTTTATAAGTAACACAGAGCTAATTTATAGCTTGCAATACTTAAATTTGTAAGTTTGGAAACCTGGTCCTGTTGATTTCCTGTATACACTATTGTTAAGTGCTTCTCTTTCTGAGAGGATTGCTTCAGTAGAATAAATAGAAGAAAACCCCTATATATGAGATGGTGAGAAGAAAATATGGTAATTGAGTTGAAACTGAAAAAAAGCTCATATGTGTACATTCCCTTTGTACATTCAGTAAACAAATGTTCAATACAGAATAGTGTATTTGTACACAACTGTTGATTAATATGAAGACTCAGATTGTAGTAATAACAATATGAAATGGATCTGAAAACGCATAAGATATTTTTAATAAGTTTACAAATTAGCACAAGGTTATTCTGTAAAAAATCAATGTTTTGGCAAGTACTACAGTACATATGTATTTTTTTCTATGCTGTAATTGTAATAATAGATTCTGATTTTATAAGAGTGAAATAATTTCTTAAAAATTATTTCTTAATTTAGCAAGTGACCGAGACACTCATCGTATGATTTTGATGTAAAGTACAGCCAAATGTCTAATACAGTTACATATAGGTTTGGTTTTCTTACTTGCAGAATAAGCTATTTTGGAAGAAAGAATAGCAATGCTGTACAGGGGAAATGGGATCACCTTCTTCCTTCCCTATTGAGGCAGCGCTGGAGTGCTACAATAATCCAGTAGATCCAATTAGTCCTAGAAGACTGAGGTCATATATTTAATATCACAAGAATGCAGAAAAATATTACCACACTATATTTTCTATAAACTGGTAACATTCCTTTCATGGACAAAAATGTCTGCCATTTGACATTTAACACTGTTTGTTGAAACCCTAACATCTAAAACTCTATTCACAATACTGTCAAGTTGAGAAGACCTCTTGACTTCCAGTAAAACTTGTTTATTCTTCCAAAGCACTTATTTTATTTAAATTGTTGGGGGGGAATTAATAATTCATGTTGCACTGCAAATAACTGTGATTAATGAGGCAAGTAGAAGAGATAAAAAATGTAGCATGCAGGTATAAATATTTTTCAATGACAAATATCAAGATACATTGGTTCAAGATATGAATATTTTATGAACAAATGTACAATATATTGTAAATTGGTTTTATGACAGGATGTTTTATATTTAGCCACAAATTTCTGCCAATGATTATATTAGTGCCTGTAATAGAATACAAAATCCAAACTTTTGTTGTTTTTTTTAAACGGATAATTATGGTTATTTTGCTGGTATAATTACTGTGACAAAAAATACGAAGGCAACTCTTATCAAATGGAAGCTGATTAGAAGGAAAAGTGGAAGTTGCTGCTTTTACATATGTACAGGTAGTCCTCAACTAACGACCCCAATTGAGCCAAAATTTCTGTTGCTAAACAAAACAGTTAAGTGAATTTTGCCCATTTTATGATTTTTCTTGCCACAATTATTAAGTGAATCCCTGCAGTTGTTAAGTTGTAAAACAGTTCTTTAGTGAATCTGGTTTCCCCACTGACTTTTCTCAAGGGTGGGATTCAATTTTTAACAACCAGTTCTGTGGGCGTGGCTAAGTGGGTGTGGCCACGTGACTGGGTGGGCATGGCTTCTTCCTTTTTGCAGCAAATTCCCCCCCCCATTTTTTTTGCCTTCTGGGCCTCAGGGAAGCCTCCTGGGGGGGCTTTTTGCTCCCAGAAGGCTTCCCTGGGGCCCAGAAACACAAAAAAATGGAGCATGGGGGTGTGGAGGTGTGTGTGCTGCGCTCCCCCACCCCCTACACCCCTTTTTGCCTCCTGGGCCTCAGGGAAGTCTACTGGGTGAAGCAGTAAGACAGCGAGGGGGATCCCGGCACAGCTGATCAGCAGCACAGCTGATCGTCAGGAGGGGGGGTAGAAATACCTTAAGGAGTGACTGGATGGGGGAGAACGCAGTCAGCGATGTCATGAATGCGGTGCTATGTCATGCATGCATGATAAGGGCTGACTGGGAGAGAAGGGGAGGGGTGGGTTGAGAGGGGTAGGGCCAGCCACTGGCACAATGACGGTTCTCCGAACTACGCAGAATTGTAACAACCGGTTCTATAGAACCGCTCCAAACTGGTAGAATCCCACCCCTGACTTTGCTCGACAGAAGGTCGCAAATGCTGATCACATGATCCTGCAACATTGCAATCATCATAAACATGAGTCAGTTGTCACATGTCTGAATTTTGATCTCGTGACCATGGGAATGCTTCAATAGTTTTAAATGTGAAAAATGGTCATAAGTCCATAACATTTTTTCAGTCCCATTATAATTTTGAACTAAATGAAACTGGTCACTAAATGAACTGTTGTAAGTTGAGGACTACCTGTATTTCAATAATTTCCCAATGATATCAGCTTGGCCACTGTTAGAAATTATATCCTGCTCTAGATAGCTACCAATCTGATCTTGCTTGGGAAGTTCTAAGTTCACAGTTGAAATTTTGAATTAAACTTCAGTAATTTACTCACCATTGCCAGTGAGTGTAACAGGAGCGTTTTTGTCCAATTATATAAAGGTTATATAATTGTAACTATATAAAGGTTATATAAAGCTTATATAAAGGTTTCTATAAGCCCATCTTGCCAACGATGTATGAAATCTGCTACAATATCTGTGCAGTAATTGTTCTCCTGCTATTTTATCAATGCTGCAGTAATTTTCCCTCTTTGCAATGTAATAGATCTTTAAAATCGCAACTCATAATAAGTCCCCAAAAGATGGAAAAGAGATTTACGAACTAAAACTGAATAAAAAAATTGAAGAAACATTCAATTAATGCTGCTTATGAAAGTGATCAAACCTATTAATAAAGTTAAGTCACAATAATTACTACTGATTCTGAAGTCAGAATAAACAATTAAAAACAGTTTGCATATGATCTAAAAAAACTTGTTCTTCTTTAACAAGTCAGGAAAGAACTGGTATTAAGACTTTATGTTATGAGAAATTCACTCTTCAGTTGCAGTACAAGTCCATATCTATAATTATAATTCATGAATTATTTTCAAGATGCATTAAATTATGTATCAAACTTATTTTTCAAATATGCAGCTATTTTTTGACATTGATACATATCCATAGTTAAGTTTGCCACTATTCTATAAATGCACGATTTATAGTAAAAGACATAAAGCATCGTAGCAGCTTAATTCACAGCCAATTCCATGTACAGTACTTTGCAAGAACATAAGGTTTAATGATGTTTAACAGAAAACAGCCGGTTGAAAAGAGAATTTCACATTTAATATTTGTGTCATCCTATAATAAATCACCTTCCAGAACTACTGACCTTCATAACTTTGCCACCAAATGTGAAGGAATCATACAATCTGATGTTTACAATCCATCTTCTTGTACCCTGATATTGGTGCAGTAAAGTATATGAAAGGTCTTCTTTCATTCATTCCGTCAAAATCTATAACTAGAATATAATTCA
The DNA here is from genome assembly GCA_009733165.1 of Naja naja. Taxonomy (NCBI): domain Eukaryota; kingdom Metazoa; phylum Chordata; class Lepidosauria; order Squamata; family Elapidae; genus Naja; species Naja naja. The sequence continues at coordinate 8,018,588 of CM019153.1, forward strand.
CCTAAAATCATATATAGGTGATATTCTTCCAAGGACAGCAAGTTCTAACAAAAATTAATTACAGAATCACTTCAAAGTGAGTTGGTACTGGTTCAACTGCTTCATCCAGAATCATTCTGGATCCTAAAATTATGGAATGGTATCAATATGAAATGGCTTGATTATGCAATTGCTGTTGTATGTGGAAACTGAAAAAAATGCTAAGGTCAAAAATCTTGCAGGAGAGGCAGAATATGATTCATTTACTGTTCTTGTCTCAGTGGTCTGAAACAGAGTTCTTTTTGTCTTTTTTATTTTCTGTAGTAAAGGTAGACAGCAAAAGGTAATACGGGCAATATATAGGCTCCAACTCATACATTTATCAATATCCCAAATCTGAAACATAGCTGATTTGGGATTTTGAGCTCGAGAGAGAGAGAGAAAACAGATTTGAAACAGTAAAAACAGAATAAATGAATTCTTTTCCCATTCTCACACTTAAAATTACAGAGAAACTTTAACTGCCCAAGCCCTTCAACTCTGCCTTGTGATATTACCATTATTCCAAAAGGATCATCTGAAATCCTCCAGTTGCTCAGGAGAGAAACTGCAACCCTTCACATGCATTTTAATAAATAATAAATATTTTAATAAATATTTAATAATCATCCTTAATTCCTCCATGAGGAAAATGCCAAAAGATAATATTTCTGGAAAATTGTTCCTCTACTTATAATCAGCAGTGGGTTTTTTTTGGAATAAATACACTGAAAATCTATTGCAAATAAGAAAGACATCCTTGCAAATAGAGTTTTTCTCAAAACTGCAAGCCACATCCATGGAAGCAACTACGTTTCAGGATACAGGATTTCAAAAAAAGGGAAAGGACAATTCAGTGTTTTAAATGACAACTTAGTTTATTAATATCTATTTATATATGTGCAACAATGCAACATTTTGACATATAAGATGCCAACATAAACATTGCCTAACTGAAATACATGTATTATATCATACTACCTTTCCAGTGTGGTGGTTTGTTTGCAGGAAGGTCCTAAAATTTTGTACATTGATTGTTTTTTCCTCTTGATTAATTAGCTTCACCTATTCATTGGGCACAGAATCATTATTCTATTCCACAGCAATAAATTACACCATTAGTAAAACACAGATTGAATTGTTGGGTAGTTTTTATATCTGGCTAAATGAGGTTCATTCTGTTTTGAGAAGGATTCCAAGTCTTTTAAATGGTCAGGTGTGTACTTTAGGGCCACTCTTGTATCCAATGATTTCACTGAAGCCACAAGTAAGTGTCAGGATGGCGGAATACCTTATATCAACAACAATAACCCTGCCTGGACAATAGACCTGCATGCTAGTGACATCAGGCACAAGTAAGTGTCAGGATGGCGGAATACCTTATATCAACAACAATAACCGTGCCTGGACAATAGACCTGCATGCTAGTGACATCAGGCACAAGTAAGTGTCAGGATGGCGAATACCTTATATCAACAACAATAACCCTGCCTGGACAATAGACCTGCATGCTAGTGACATCAGGCACAAGTAAGTGTCAGGATGGCGGAATACCTTATATCAACAACAATAACCCTGCCTGGACAATAGACCTGCATGCTAGTGACATCAGGCACAAGTAAGTGTCAGGATGGGAATACCTTATATCAACAACAATAACCCTGCCTGGACAATAGACCTGCATGCTAGTGACATCATACTTGATCTCTTTGAAAACATTTCAGACACTTTTAATTAGGCCAAGGGAGAGAATGCAAAGTGCTAACTAGTGAGGTGATCACTCGTCAGTGCTTTGCTATCAGCACTGGTGCCAGTCCATTTGCTGCTCAATTCCAAGTGGGGGAATTAACTACCAAGTGTTATCTGAATTGGATGGTTACCAGAGAAAGAATATATGGAGAAAGGATACATTGTGCTGGATAACAAAATAAACAGTAAATTAAAACTTTGTACTCTTTTCAATAGCTTCCAATTTATACTGGTGCAAAATGCGGCGTGGGTAGTGATGGGAGTGACTCGATACTCCTATGTGACACCCCTCCTGCGCGATCTACATTGGTTGCCAGTTGCCCTCCGGATAACATTCAAGGTGCTGGTGTTAGCCTATAAAGCCCTTCATGGCCAGGGTCCAGGGTATTTGCAGGAGCCTCCTACCGCCATCGAGTTCCAATCGCCCAGTGTGCTCCCTCCTTGGGGTGCCCTCGACCAGACAATGTCGGTTGGTGGTCCCCTGGGGGAGGGCCTTCTCTGTGGAACCAGCTGCCCCTGTGGTTGTGGCTGGCTCGACCTTCGTTCCTTCTGCCGTGATCTTAAAACTTGGCTGTTTGTACAGGCCGGCCTGGATTGAGGTTGGTAGGGGTCTTTTTAATTAATTTGGTTTTATTGTATTCTAGGGATTTATTTGGATGGCTTTTATATGTTTAATGCCTTGTATTTATGTTTTCTGTATTTCGATTCTCTGTGTGAGCGCACCGAGTTCCCCGAGATGGGGCAGCATACAAATCCAAATAAATAAATACATACATACATAATATACCACTGAAAGCTGCCAAATATTAAATTATATTTCTTTGGATTCCTAAAATTCTTCCCCATACCCATCTATAACAAGCTAGACATATTCCGGAGAGAGAAGTTTCCTTATGATGGGTTCCAGTAAAGTCCGAAAGCTTAGAAGAATAGCAATAGTACATAGACTTATATACCACTTCACAATGCTATACAGCCCTCTATAAGCAGTTTACAGAAATCTTTAATCCCTGGGCCCAATCCAGACTGTATCTTGCAACATTATTCTGGGACATGTGTATTTACCTTCATTTGCCACATATTATCACTGAACATTTTCTCCCTCCCATCCAACAAACTTTTTTTTTTACAACTTTTGTTTTGGTTTTCAAACCTCCCCCTCGCCCACCCTCTCTCTCAAACCCAACCACCGCTTTCCTCCTCCTCCTCGTCCCCCCCATTCCCCACCACTCCCGTTTCCATTGCTTGCTTCTGGAGTAGAGGGACATGTCCTCCTCTCCCTGTCGAGCCTGGCTGCTTGGTTGAAGGGTGGAGGTGGCTAAGGGTTTCACGGATACCCCTAGTATCCATAGTAATTCCTCTATTGGTCTCTGTCTTGAGAGTAGTTCTGCCACTCTTGGTTGTAGTCCCTGTAGTAGTCCTGGTATCACTGAACATTTTCAAGGGAAAGTTTTCTTATTGGCAGTCAAGTGGACACATTTCCAACTTTTTTTTTTGTATTCTAGGACTTGACGTCTGTTAAGAAAGCTAAATAAGGTCAAAACATGACTGGTAAAAATGACAGGAAATCCCAGAGTTCAGAATTAGATTGAATGTGGGGAGAAAAACAACTGGCAAAAGGCAGTATGAATAATTTCTACACTGTTGTCAAGAAAACAGTGGATGTGTCCATGGATGTATCATCTGAACTCAAGTTTTATTCATGTGAGTTTTTACATTTTTATCCAGTGCATATATAGGTTGTTGCTGATTCTGCCAGAAGAAAACATAACTATATACCCAAATGGCATAGGATTTCACAAAATATGATTGAATAATTAAAGATTTCAACCAGTTAAAAAAGACATTTTACTGATTTAATTACATCATTTGGGATTACTACTCTACTAAAAATATTTGGTTGTGTCATTATGATTTAAAAGAGTAAACACAGTTGATTGATAATAAATGACTTCAGCCATACACTAACCATGAATGAAAGAAAAGTTTTTCTGTTATCATCCATATTCTCTGAAAAATGGCCAAGAAATCATAAATTCTTCCAGGGTATGTAAACTTATGAGCACAACTGTATATTTATAGTACTACCCACCTCAATATTAATTAATAAATATCTTTCATAATTTCATATGTTATCTTGCACCACAAATGATTATGAACTATTTTCCAAATTAGAGAAAAATAGGTAAGAAAAATTATATACTTTGGTGCATATGCATACTTTCAAGCAAATAATATACTGTAATACTTAGGAATAAACAGCATTATTGATTTCTATTGTCAGATAGTTCAGCTTTCATTCATCTTCTCTGAAGGTAAAGGAAATATTTACAAACTAAAAAAAACTCCTTTATTCTGAAAAGTACTGAAAAAAAATGAGGGTGGTGGAGCATGTTTATCAGCTATTAACAGTTGTAAACATCAGTTTAAAAATTTTTTTTGCATGTGTGCTTGTTTGAGGGTGTGCAGCAAACAGAACATATATGTTTCTGAGTAATGATGTTTTCTACATTCTTCTAGAAAGTCGTAACCTTGAAATTTAATGTAGCTACATTAAATGGTTATCTTTAGGAATGCTTGCCCCACTGAACTGAACCAAACAGAGAGGATGCTTTTACAGAAAAGTATTGTTCATAGCTGCATAGCACTACTTGCCGGCTTAGAACAAATTGTCAAAGATCATGCAAAAAAATCCACACTAATTTAAAATACAATTTAGTTTGTAAAATCAAGATGGACTATTCTGTAGTCTACATGGTTTGTGCAGATACCCAATTTTGAAGGACAAAATGTGATTTGCAGCATGCATGACTACATACATAGTGTCTGTCAGGAATAGCTTAAAAGCCTATTTTTCCAGAATCTTGCATTTGCCGGGGTAGACAGCTGTAGGAACCCTAGAAATCTGGAACTGCTTTCAGATGTCCCCAATAGGTGCTATGTGTATCCATATCCATTCCAAATTACATTTTGCTTTCAATTCTGAGTCTCCGCACAACCCAATTCTCTGACCTTCTAGAAATCTAATGCCATGAAATTATTAGTCCCAAACTGGTCAATATGGAATATTTGAAGTTGTAAGGATTAATCTGAATACTTTCCACTTAAAAAGTAAGCTTTGTTTTGTAAAGAGAAGCTTCACTGAACACTGCCATATTAATGCATTTCTGAACTTGTTTTGTCACTAGAATGAAAATATCAGACATTTTTTCTTTAAATATAGCAGCAAGTTATCTAATAATCTGAAAAATAAAGCTAGTTCCTTAAATTATTACTATTTTTGAGTAGCATGGACTGGATAAGAGAAATTCACTGTTTAGAAATTAATAGTATGTACCTCAACAACAGCTAAATTTCATATGTGCCATTCAGAAATAAGAGGTATAAGATGGAGATAATTTGAGAGATTCTGTCATTGACCATTTATGTATTTTTGTAGTCAGCAATTTCAAGCAACTGAATGCTTTTTCTGAACTCTTTCCATTTTCCTCTGTCCTGAATTGCATAAATGCAGTTGCAATTTAGCAGACAGGAAATGGAAGACATAACCATTTACTGTATAATCAGCTTTGATTGTGCACTGGGTATTGTCATATTACACACAAATCACTTCATCCACTTTATATCAGAGAAGTAAACCACATAATTATTGAATATTAATCTGTTTCCAAATCATTTCCACAGAAGTAAGATATAAGATGAAAAAGCACTGTTTTGAAAAATAGCCACATTTGGAATTATGCATCCACTTCTGAGTTTCAATCAATCAAATAAGTAGTCAGAAAGTGCACATTTATTTCTGAGAGATGATAACTTTATGGACCCCATACAGACATGGAGCTAATAAAAACACACATTGAGAGTAGAAGGGTCATTGATAATTTGAACATGAACAATGTTCATGATGAATAGCAAAATTTGGGAATTGTAATCCCAACACATCTTGAGAGAACCATCTTTAGGAAAGTTACTGCACTTATAAAAATGAAATAAAAATGCCAACACATCCTAAGTAAAAAAGCAATAAAATATCATAATCAATGTGTTCATATTTTAACTCACTTCCAAAAATTTGGTAAAAGGCAAATATTCCTAAAAATAACCCCCAAGTAATGCCCTGGTTATGTCTATTATATTAATTATGACTTACTCCAATGTGATATTCTCCACTATTGCATTATTCCACTATCCACTAGTATATCCAGGTAAAGAATATTTGCAGCTGATGTAATTTATGTATTCGTTTATTAAATTTATATGCATTTATATGCCACTGCAATTTAAAACAAGTCTTCCATCTGCTGTCTTTTCTTGCAGTGATATGAGTAATATTAAGTACTTTCTAGTTTTTTATTTTATCTACTGTACTACATTTGTGCATGAAAAATGGGTAGTGGGAATGATTACCACTAGGAATAGGAGAAGCAAAGGTCAACTTCATTCTCCCCTACATGCTGCTTGTTTTCCATGAAGGCTTTCTATAATTTATCTTTAATACTGTATCTGAAATTCAAGCTATCCATGAACAATGGTTTATTTATTAATTTTATAAGGACTATGAGAAACTTACATTAATGTAGCTGGGCACATAGGAAGTCCATGTTTTAATTATGGCATTTCTAGTTAAAACTCAATAAATCTGAGAAAAAGTGACACCAGAGACTTGAAAGTGGGGCCTTGGTGGTGCAGCTGTTAATAGCCTAGCACTTAGCTCCAGCTGCCTGTAATTATTGCAGGCTCGAATCCCACCAGGCTCAAGGTTGACTCAGCCTTCCATCCTCTCGGGGTAGGTAAACTGAGGACCCAAGATTGTTGGGGGCAATAAGCTGACTTTGTAAAATGCCGCTTAGTAATAAGCAGGCATATACAATGGAATGAAGGCTATTGCTGAGCGCATTGGGTTGTATCCCAAAACTGTAAGCCGCCCTGAGTCTCTGGAGAAGGGCGGATATAAATATGAATAAAATAAATAAGTAAATAAAGTGTTTGTGCATTGAAATGGGTGGCAATGACTATATGAACAGTAACTTTGGTCAGCACTAAACTTAAGAAGTTCATTTTCTACTGGTAACTCTTAAAAGGAGAGGGGAAGGAGGAGAGAGAGAGAATATGTCCTCCCGAATGGGAGGACTCAATGCCACTAGCTTGATGTGGCCAGCTGGGGGCAGCCTGCTGTCAACTTGCTGCTGCCATCTCTTTGCAGGACAGCTCACCACTGAAAATTCCCTGTGGGGACAGCTCACTGCGAGTGCTGGAGAGCCAAGTGGGTGGATGGTGAGCGGGCTATCAAAGGGGGGCAGCTATGGGCAGGACTGCGCTGGATGGGAAGCACTGGATGGGAAGTGTGATGTCAAATTAGGAAGCCCACACTGCCCTGTAAAAAATTTTTAAAGCCATATTGTTTAATGTTTGAGGGTATCTTGCTCTGAAATAAGGCCAGCTTTGGGAAGCAACGGGGTGGGATGTCGGCAGGGTGTGTGATTTCATGGTATTTCTGGTCATGTGCAGAGTGCATTTGGATAGAGAGTCACAGCAATGTTTTCCCAAAGCCGGCACTGATGTTGTAAAAGAGTAATGCTGAGAAGAGAGGATTTTCAGTTTGGACTCCAAACTTTCCTGTCCACGAAGCCCCATTTCAGTAGTGAATCAAACCCACAGCTGCAGCTGCAAACTTTGCAATCTGCTTGGTGGGCAAGGATTTGAAAGCAAATCAAAACAAGCCTTTTTAGTTTTTTAAAAAAGTTGACATCCCATTGCATTGCTTTGCAAAGCCACCCTTATTTTCAGAGCAAGACATCCTCAAACATTAAACAGTGTGGCTTTACAAACCTGACACCTCACCCCCACTCATTTCCCATCAGGGTGGGATTCAAATTTCTTAACAACGGGCTCTGTGTGGCCTAATTTGTGGGTGTGTCTTGGTGGTCATGTGACTGGGTGGGTGTGGCTTGATGACTGAGCGTGGCTTGGTGGTCATGTGACAGGCTGGGTGTGGCTTGTATATAAATATTATATTTATGTAAATATTGAATTTTTTTAAATAAAAAAGCAACTTTTACCCAAAATCAGGCAAAGCAGGCAGGCAATCACAGAATCACAGATTCACTTAGAGATCTATCTTTCTGCAATCTGCTACCTGAGTCTGTCACATAAAATTTGCTTGCAAGCAAACTCAAAATTTGCTAACAAGAAAACTCACAAAATTAACTCACAACACCCCATGTATGTAAATATTGATTTTTTTTTATAAAAAAAGAGCAACTTTTACCCAAAATCAGGCAAAGCAGGCAGGGAGATTGAGTTGCTCACAGAATCATAGATTCATTCAGAGATTTATCTTTCTGCAATCTGCTACCTGAGTCTGCACTGAAAAATAGAAGCTTCAGTCCTAAGGAAGGTTCAGTTCTGCTTTTAGATTAGCTAGAAAGCAAGAAATCCAACAACTTCCTGCTTTCTAGCTAA
>CM019153.1:8027816-8162368 GCA_009733165.1 Naja naja
ACGCAGAATTGTAACAACCGGTTCTATAGAACCGCCTCCAAACTGGTAGTAGAATCCCACCCCTGACTTTGCTCGACAGAAGGTCGCAAATGCTGATCACATGATCCTGCAAACATTGCAATCATCATAAACATGAGTCAGTTGTCACATGTCTGAATTTTGATCTCGTGACCATGGGAATGCTTCAATAGTTTTAAATGTGAAAAAATGGTCATAAGTCCATAACTTTTTTCAGTCCCATTATAATTTGAACTAAATGAAACTGGTCACTAAATGAACTGTTGTAAGTTGAGGACTACCTGTATTTCAATAATTTCCCAATGATATCAGCTTGGCCACTGTTAGAAATTATATCCTGCTCTAGATAGCTACCAATCTGATCTTGCTTGGGAAGTTCTAAGTTCACAGTTGAAATTTTGAATTAAACTTCAGTAATTTACTCACCATTGCCAGTGAGTGTAACAGGAGCGTTTTGTCCAATTATATAAAGGTTATATAATTGTAACTATAAAGTTATATAAAGCTTATATAAAGGTTTCTATAAGCCCATCTTGCCAACGATGTATGAAATCTGCTACAATATCTGTGCAGTAATTGTTCTCCTGCTATTTTATCAATGCTGCAGTAATTTCCCTCTTTGCAATGTAATAGATCTTTAAAATCGCAACTCATAATAAGTCCCCAAAAGATGGAAAAGAGATTTACGAACTAAAACTGAATAAAAAAATTGAAGAAACATTCAATTAATGCTGCTTATGAAAGTGATCAAACCTATTAATAAAGTTAAGTCACAATAATTACTACTGATTCTGAAGTCAGAATAAACAATTAAAACAGTTTGCATATGATCTAAAAACTTGTTCTTCTTTAACAAGTCAGGAAAGAACTGGTATTAAGACTTTATGTTATGAGAAATTCACTCTTCAGTTGCAGTACAAGTCCATATCTATAATTATAATTCATGAATTATTTTCAAGATGCATTAAATTATGTATCAAACTTATTTTTCAAATATGCAGCTATTTTTTGACATTGATACATATCCATAGTTAAGTTTGCTATTCTATAAATGCACGATTTATAGTAAAAGACATAAAGCATCGTAGCAGCTTAATTCACAGCCAATTCCATGTACAGTACTTTGCAAGAACATAAGGTTTAATGATGTTTAACAGAAAACAGCCGGTTGAAAAGAGAATTTCACATTTAATATTTGTGTCATCCTATAATAAATCACCTTCCAGAACTACTGACCTTCATAACTTTGCCACCAAATGTGAAGGAATCATACAATCTGATGTTTACAATCCATCTTCTTGTACCCTGATATTGGTGCAGTAAAGTATATGAAAGGTCTTCTTTCATTCATTCCCGTCAAAATCTATAACTAGAATATAATTCACCTAAAATCATATATAGGTGATATTCTTCCAAGGACAGCAAGTTCTAACAAAAATTAATTACAGAATCACTTCAAAGTGAGTTGGTACTGGTTCAACTGCTTCATCCAGAATCATTCTGGATCCTAAAATTATGGAATGGTATCAATATGAAATGGCTTGATTATGCAATTGCTGTTGTATGTGGAAACTGAAAAAAATGCTAAGGTCAAAAATCTTGCAGGAGAGGCAGAATATGATTCATTTACTGTTCTTGTCTCAGTGGTCTGAAACAGAGTTCTTTTTGTCTTTTTTATTTTCTGTAGTAAAGGTAGACAGCAAAAGGTAATACGGGCAATATATAGGCTCCAACTCATACATTTATCAATATCCCAAATCTGAAACATAGCTGATTTGGGATTTTGAGCTCGAGAGAGAGAGAGAAAACAGATTTGAAACAGTAAAAACAGAATAAATGAATTCTTTTCCCATTCTCACACTTAAAATTACAGAGAAACTTTAACTGCCCAAGCCCTTCAACTCTGCCTTGTGATATTACCATTATTCCAAAAGGATCATCTGAAATCCTCCAGTTGCTCAGGAGAGAAACTGCAACCCTTCACATGCATTTTAATAAATAATAAATATTTTAATAAATATTTAATAATCATCCTTAATTCCTCCATGAGGAAAATGCCCAAAGATAATATTTCTGGAAAATTGTTCCTCTACTTATAATCAGCAGTGGGGTTTTTTTTGGAATAAATACACTGAAAATCTATTGCAAATAAGAAAGACATCCTTGCAAATAGAGTTTTTTTTCTCAAAACTGCAAGCCACATCCATGGAAGCAACTACGTTTCAGGATACAGGATTTCAAAAAAAGGGAAAGGACAATTCAGTGTTTTAAATGACAACTTAGTTTATTAATATCTATTTATATATGTGCAACAATGCAACATTTTGACATATAAGATGCCAACATAAGCATTGCCTAACTGAAATACATGTATTATATCATACTACCTTTCCAGTGTGGTGGTTTGTTTGCAGGGAAGGTCCTAAAATTTTGTACATTGATTGTTTTTTTCCTCTTGATTAATTAGCTTCACCTATTCATTGGGCACAGAATCATTATTCTATTCCACAGCAATAAATTACACCATTAGTAAAACACAGATTGAATTGTTGGGTAGTTTTTATATCTGGCTAAATGAGGTTCATTCTGTTTTGAGAAGGATTCCAAGTCTTTTTAAATGGTCAGGTGTGTACTTTAGGGCCACTCTTGTATCCAATGATTTCACTGAAGCCACAAGTAAGTGTCAGGATGGCGGAATACCTTATATCAACAACAATAACCCTGCCTGGACAATAGACCTGCATGCTAGTGACATCAGGCACAAGTAAGTGTCAGGATGGCGGAATACCTTATATCAACAACAATAACCGTGCCTGGACAATAGACCTGCATGCTAGTGACATCAGGCACAAGTAAGTGTCAGGATGGCGAATACCTTATATCAACAACAATAACCCTGCCTGGACAATAGACCTGCATGCTAGTGACATCAGGCACAAGTAAGTGTCAGGATGGCGGAATACCTTATATCAACAACAATAACCCTGCCTGGACAATAGACCTGCATGCTAGTGACATCAGGCACAAGTAAGTGTCAGGATGGCGGAATACCTTATATCAACAACAATAACCCTGCCTGGACAATAGACCTGCATGCTAGTGACATCATACTTGATCTCTTTGAAAACATTTCAGACACTTTTAATTAGGCCAAGGGAGAGAATGCAAAGTGCTAACTAGTGAGGTGATCACTCGTCAGTGCTTTGCTATCAGCACTGGTGCCAGTCCATTTGCTGCTCAATTCCAAGTGGGGGAATTAACTACCAAGTGTTATCTGAATTGGATGGTTACCAGAGAAAGAATATATGGAGAAAGGATACATTGTGCTGGATAACAAAATAAACAGTAAATTAAAACTTTGTACTCTTTTCAATAGCTTCCAATTTATACTGGTGCAAAATGCGGCCGCGTGGGTAGTGATGGGAGTGACTCGATACTCCTATGTGACACCCCTCCTGCGCGATCTACATTGGTTGCCAGTTGCCCTCCGGATAACATTCAAGGTGCTGGTGTTAGCCTATAAAGCCCTTCATGGCCAGGGTCCAGGGTATTTGCAGGAGCGCCTCCTACCGCCATCGAGTTCCAATCGCCCAGTGTGCTCCCTCCTTGGGGTGCCCTCGACCAGACAATGTCGGTTGGTGGTCCCCTGGGGGAGGGCCTTCTCTGTGGAACCAGCTGCCCCTGTGGTTGTGGCTGGCTCTCGACCTTCGTTCCTTCTGCCGTGATCTTAAAACTTGGCTGTTTGTACAGGTTGGCCTGGATTGAGGTTGGTAGGGGTCTTTTTAATTAATTTGGTTTTATTGTATTCTAGGGATTTATTTGGATGGCTTTTATATGTTTAATGCCTTGTATTTATGTTTTCTGTATTTCGATTCTCTGTGTGAGCCGCACCGAGTTCCCCCGGAGATGGGGCAGCATACAAATCCAAATAAATAAATACATACATACATAATATACCACTGAAAGCTGCCAAATATTAAATTATATTTCTTTGGATTCCTAAAATTCTTCCCCATACCCATCTATAACAAGCTAGACATATTCCGGAGAGAGAAGTTTCCTTATGATGGGTTCCAGTAAAGTCTGAAAGCTTAGAAAAATTGCAATAGTACGTAGACTTATATACCACTTCACAATGCTATACAGCCCTCTATAAGCGGTTTACAGAAATCTTTAATCCCTGGGCCCAATCCAGACTGTATCTTGCAACATTATTCTGGGACCTGTGTATTTACCTTCATTTGCCACATATTATCACTGAACATTTTCTCCCTCCCATCCAACAAACTTTTTTTTTTTACAACTTTTGTTTTGGTTTTCAAACCTCCCCCCTCGCCCACCCTCTCTCTCAAACCCAACCACCGCTTTCCTCCTCCTCCTCGTCCCCCCCATTCCCCACCACTCCCGTTTCCATTGCTTGCTTCTGGAGTAGAGGCGGACATGTCCTCCTCTCCCTGTCGAGCCTGGCTGCTTGGTTGAAGGGTGGAGGTGGCTAAGGGGTTTCACGGATACCCCTAGTATCCATAGTAATTCCTCTATTGGTCTCTGTCTTGAGAGTAGTTCTGCCACTCTTGGTTGTAGTCCCTGTAGTAGTCCTGGTATCACTGAACATTTTCAAGGGAAAGTTTTCTTATTGGCAGTCAAGTGGACACATTTCCAACTTTTTTTTTTGTATTCTAGGACTTGACGTCTGTTAAGTGTGGGGAGAAAAACAACTGGCAAAAGGCAGTATGAATAATTTCTACACTGTTGTCAAGAAAACAGTGGATGTGTCCATGGATGTATCATCTGAACTCAAGTTTTATTCATGTGAGTTTTTACATTTTTATCCAGTGCATATATAGGTTGTTGCTGATTCTGCCAGAAGAAAACATAACTATATACCCAAATGGCATAGGATTTCACAAAATATGATTGAATAATTAAAGATTTCAACCAGTTAAAAAAGACATTTTACTGATTTAATTACATCATTTGGGATTACTACTCTACTAAAAATATTTGGTTGTGTCATTATGATTTAAAAAGAGTAAACACAGTTGATTGATAATAAATGACTTCAGCCATACACTAACCATGAATGAAAGAAAAGTTTTTCTGTTATCATCCATATTCTCTGAAAAATGGCCAAGAAATCATAAATTCTTCCAGGGTATGTAAACTTATGAGCACAACTGTATATTTATAGTACTACCCACCTCCAATATTAATTAATAAATATCTTTCATAATTTCATATGTTATCTTGCACCACACAAATGATTATGAACTATTTTCCAAATTAGAGAAAAATAGGTAAGAAAAATTGTATACTTTGGTGCATATGCATACTTTCAAGCAAATAATATACTGTAATACTTAGGAATAAACAGCATTATTGATTTCTATTGTCAGATAGTTCAGCTTTCATTCATTAATCTTCTCTGGAGGTAAAGGAAATATTTACAAACTAAAAAAAAACTCCTTTATTCTGAAAAGTACTGAAAAAAAATGAGGGTGGTGGAGCATGTTTATCAGCTATTAACAGTTGTAAACATCAGTTTAAAATTTTTTTTTGCATGTGTGCTTGTTTGAGGGTGTGCAGCAAACAGAACATATATGTTTCTGAGTAATGATGTTTTCTACATTCTTCTAGAAAGTCGTAACCTTGAAATTTAATGTAGCTACATTAAATGGTTATCTTTAGGAATGCTTGCCCCGCTGAACTGAACCAGAGAGGATGCTTTTACAGAAAAGTATTGTTCATAGCTGCATAGCACTACTTGCCGGCTTAGAACAAATTGTCAAAGATCATGCAAAAAATCCACACTAATTTAAAATACAATTTAGTTTGTAAAATCAAGATGGACTATTCTGTAGTCTACATGGTTTGTGCAGATACCCAATTTTGAAGGACAAAATGTGATTTGCAGCATGCATGACTACATACATAGTGTCTGTCAGGAATAGCTTAAAAGCCTATTTTTCCAGAATCTTGCATTTGCGGGGTAGACAGCTGTAGGAACCCTAGAAATCTGGAACTGCTTTCAGATGTCCCCAATAGGTGCTATGTGTATCCATATCCATTCCAAATTACATTTTGCTTTCAATTCTGAGTCTCCGCACAACCCAATTCTCTGACCTTCTAGAAATCTAATGCCATGAAATTATTAGTCCCAAACTGGTCAATATGGAATATTTGAAGTTGTAAGGATTAATCTGAATACTTTCCACTTAAAAAGTAAGCTTTGTTTTGTAAAGAGAAGCTTCATTGAACACTGCCATATTAATGCATTTCTGAACTTGTTTTGTCACTAGAATGAAAATATCAGACATTTTTTCTTTAAATATAGCAGCAAGTTATCTAATAATCTGAAAAATAAAGCTAGTTCCTTAAATTATTACTGTTTTTGAGTAGCATGGACTGGATAAGAGAAATTCACTGTTTAGAAATTAATAGTATGTACCTCAACAACAGCTAAATTTCATATGTGCCATTCAGAAATAAGAGGTATAAGATGGAGATAATTTGAGAGATTCTGTCATTGACCATTTATGTATTTTTGTAGTCAGCAATTTCAAGCAACTGAATGCTTTTTCTGAACTCTTTCCATTTTCCTCTGTCCTGAATTGCATAAATGCAGTTGCAATTTAGCAGACAGGAAATGGAAGACATAACCATTTACTGTATAATCAGCTTTGATTGTGCACTGGGTATTGTCATATTACACACAAATCACTTCATCCACTTTATATCAGAGAAGTAAACCACATAATTATTGAATATTAATCTGTTTCCAAATCATTTCCACAGAAGTAAGATATAAGATGAAAAAGCACTGTTTTGAAAAATAGCCACATTTGGAATTATGCATCCACTTCTGAGTTTCAATCAATCAAATAAGTAGTCAGAAAGTGCACATTTATTTCTGAGAGATGATAACTTTATGGACCCCATACAGACATGGAGCTAATAAAACACACATTGAGAGTAGAAGGGTCATTGATAATTTGAACATGAACAATGTTCATGATGAATAGCAAAATTTGGGAATTGTAATCCCAACACATCTTGAGAGAACCATCTTTAGGAAAGTTACTGCACTTATAAAAATGAAATAAAAATGCCAACACATCCTAAGTAAAAAAGCAATAAAATATCATAATCAATGTGTTCATATTTTAACTCACTTCCAAAAAAATTTGGTAAAAGGCAAATATTCCTAAAAATAACCCCCAAGTAATGCCCTGGTTATGTCTATTATATTAATTATGACTTACTCCAATGTGATATTCTCCACTATTGCATTATTCCACTATCCACTAGTATATCCAGGTAAAGAATATTTGCAGCTGATGTAATTTATGTATTCGTTTATTAAATTTATATGCATTTATATGCCACTGCAATTTAAAACAAGTCTTCCATCTGCTGTCTTTTCTTGCAGTGATATGAGTAATATTAAGTACTTTCTAGTTTTTATTTTATCTACTGTACTACATTTGTGCATGAAAAATGGGTAGTGGGAATGATTACCACTAGGAATAGGAGAAGCAAAGGTCAACTTCATTCTCCCCTACATGCTGCTTGTTTTCCATGAAGGCTTTCTATAATTTATCTTTAATACTGTATCTGAAATTCAAGCTATCCATGAACAATGGTTTATTTATTAATTTTATAAGGACTATGAGAAACTTACATTAATGTAGCTGGGCACATAGGAAGTCCATGTTTTAATTATGGCATTTCTAGTTAAAACTCAATAAATCTGAGAAAAAGTGACACCAGAGACTTGAAAGTGGGGCCTTGGTGGTGCAGCTGTTAATAGCCTAGCACTTAGCTCCAGCTGCCTGTAATTATTGCAGGCTCGAATCCCACCAGGCTCAAGGTTGACTCAGCCTTCCATCCTCTCGGGGTAGGTAAACTGAGGACCCAAGATTGTTGGGGGCAATAAGCTGACTTTGTAAAAATGCCGCTTAGTAATAAGCAGGCATATACAATGGAATGAAGGCTATTGCTGAGCGCATTGGGTTGTATCCCAAAAACTGTAAGCCGCCCTGAGTCTCTGGAGAAGGGCGGGATATAAATATGAATAAAATAAATAAGTAAATAAAGTGTTTGTGCATTGAAATGGGTGGCAATGACTATATGAACAGTAAGTTTGGTCAGCACTAAACTTAAGAAGTTCATTTTCTACTGGTAACTCTTAAAAGGGAGAGGGGGGAAGGAGGGAGAGAGAGAGAATATGTCCTCCCGGAATGGGAGGACTCAATGCCACTAGCTTGATGTGGCCAGCTGGGGGCAGCCTGCTGTCAACTTGCTGCTGCCATCTCTTTGCAGGACAGCTCACCACTGAAAATTCCCTGTGGGGACAGCTCACTGCGAGTGCTGGAGAGCCAAGTGGGTGGATGGTGAGCGGGCTATCAAAGGGGGGCAGCTATGGGCAGGACTGCGCTGGATGGGAAGCACTGGATGGGAAGTGTGATGTCAAATTAGGAAGCCCACACTGCCCTGTAAAAAAATTTTTTAAAGCCATATTGTTTAATGTTTGAGGGTATCTTGCTCTGAAATAAGGCCAGCTTTGGGAAGCAACGGGGTGGGATGTCGGCAGGGTGTGTGATTTCATGGTATTTCTGGTCATGTGCAGAGTGCATTTGGATAGAGAGTCACAGCAATGTTTTCCCCAAAGCCGGCACTGATGTTGTAAAAAGAGTAATGCTGAGAAGAGAGGATTTTCAGTTTGGACTCCAAACTTTCCTGTCCACGAAGCCCCATTTCCGTAGTGAATCAAACCCACAGCTAAATGCAGCTGCAAACTTTGCAATCTGCTTGGTGGGCAAGGATTTGAAAGCAAATCAAAACAAGCCTTTTTAGTTTTTTAAAAAAGTTGACATCCCATTGCATTGCTTTGCAAAGCCACCCTTATTTTCAGAGCAAGACATCCTCAAACATTAAACAGTGTGGCTTTACAAACCTGACACCTCACCCCCACTCATTTCCCATCAGGGTGGGATTCAAATTTCTTAACAACGGGCTCTGTGGGCGTGGCCTAATTTGTGGGTGTGTCTTGGTGGTCATGTGACTGGGTGGGTGTGGCTTGATGACTGAGCGTGGCTTGGTGGTCATGTGACTGGCTGGGTGTGGCTTGTATATAAATATTATATTTATGTAAATATTGAATTTTTTTAAATAAAAAAGCAACTTTTACCCAAAATCAGGCAAAGCAGGCAGGCAATCACAGAATCACAGATTCACTTAGAGATCTATCTTTCTGCAATCTGCTACCTGAGTCTGTCACATAAAATTTGCTTGCAAGCAAACTCATAAAATTTGCTAACAAGAAAACTCACAAAATTAACTCACAACACCCCATGTATGTAAATATTGATTTTTTTTATAAAAAGAGCAACTTTTACCCAAAATCAGGCAAAGCAGGCAGGGAGATTGAGTTGCTCACAGAATCATAGATTCATTCAGAGATTTATCTTTCTGCAATCTGCTACCTGAGTCTGCACTGAAAAATAGAAGCTTCAGTCCTAAGGAAGGTTCAGTTCTGCTTTTAGATTAGCTAGAAAGCAAGAAATCCAACAACTTCCTGCTTTCTAGCTAATCTAAATCTCTCAGCACAGCAGAACAGCTGATGGTTGGGGGAAGGAAAAATAGCAACTTATTAAACGCAGGCAAGTTTGATGGTGCGCATGCCAGATAAGGAGTGGGCAGGCAGGGGAGGGGCCAGCCAGTGGCGCAATTTACTGGTTCTCCAAACTGCGCAAAACAGTAACAACTGGTTCTGTAGAACCAGTTCTGAGATGTCCTGCAAAGTGATGGTGGCAACAATTTGGCAGTGAGGACTTGGTGGTGGCAAGAAGGTTTCTCCCAGTTGACTGCATGGAACTAGTGGTGTCAAGCCGTCATAGACCCAAGTGAAGCATGACTTTCCAATGTCATTTTCTGGCAATACCAGAGAGATAGGGTTGGAACCATTCCAAAATGATGCTTTAGTCCATTCCAATGAAAACCTGCTGGAACTGAACAATCGCTTTCATAGCCACCCCCCTGGAAGAAAATATATAGATACTCACAAAAGAGCATTCATTAAAAGTTTATTTAAAAAGAGGCACAACCCAGTATTCCTGCGACAGGAAGAAAAGTATTCCAGACTTCCCGGGGGGGTGGGGGGGTAGGAAGGCGAATATTGGTGATAATTCTTAGGGGAACAGAAACTGTAGTCTGCAGACCATGTAGTCAATATAGGGAGGTATATTATCTTCCTGGAGCAAAAATCAAAGATGTAACTGAGTACCTTACTAAAATAATCAATCCCATGGATAACATGGGGACCAATGACACAACAATGAATCTGAAATCAATAGCAAAAGATTACAAAGAGCTAGGGAAGAAAGTTAAAGAATTAGGAGCACAAGTGGTGTGTTCATCTATATTTCCAACAAAAGGCCAACATCCAATAAGGAAGCAAAGGACTTTAGAAATGAACCACAAATTTAAAAACTAATGTCATTGAGAGAACTTCAGCTTCCTAGACAATGATGTGCATTACTTCGATGAAGCGATACTGACAAGGGATGTACTGCACCTCACAAGAACTGAAAACAATATATTCAGAAAACAACTGGCCCATCTTATCAGAAGTGCTTTAAACTAAAATTGAGGGGGGAGTGGAGCCAATCTTCATAACCTTTAGAACCTAATTCCAAACAAAACCACTAGATAACCAATCATGTAAGAAGGAAGGAAGTGAAGAGTAAGAATAAATAAAAAAAGAAAAACATAATGAAGTAGAGACTGATGGAAAGGATAGAAATCCCAGTTATAAAATAGATATAAAAAATATACCTAAGACAAATAAAGGACTCAAATGCCTATACATTAATGCTCAAAGTTTTGGGAACAAACAGGGTGAACTTGAAGTATTAGTACATGAAGGCAGATATGATATAATTGTCATTACTGAAACTTTGTGGGATGAAACTCATGACTGGAATGTACTGGTGGAAGGGTACAAACTATTCAAAAGAAACAGGCTTTACAAAAGAGGAGGTGGAGTTGCATTATATATAAAATCATTACATCCCTACAGAAATGCACAAAACCAAGGATGAAAACCTCCTAGAATCCATATGGGTCAATATAAAAGGGGATGCCTCGGTGGCGCAGTGGTAGAGTGCAGTACTGCAAGCTACTCCTACTGCAATTTGGCAGATTCAATCCCAGGCTCAAGGTTGACTCAGCCTTCTATTCTTCCGAGGTGGGTAAAATGAGGACCCAGATTGTTGGGGGCAATAGGCTGACTCTGTAAACTGCTTAGAGAGGGCTGTAAAGCACTATAAAGCGATATATAAGTCTAAGTGCTATTGCTATATACTACAGGCCACCCAACCAAGCAGACGTAGAAGAATAGGATCAGCTGCTTCAGCAGAGGACTGGACAAGAAGTCCTCCAAGGTGCCTTCCAGCTCTATTCTGATTGAAATCATTAATACTGATTGGATCCACTAATGGTTTTTTTTAAACGAAGGCTTTATTATCTTAAAGACAATTCCTCTTGAAAATCAGAAGTATTAAAGAGCTAAATGATCTTTGTAAGACAAAGAGTCCATTATAAATCATGCTAGAAAGGGCTATAACATACAAATAGTGTTTGTCAGGGGATAAGCAAAACAATTGATTCAGACAGATAACAGCAGTGCTGTACAATAAAGCATGTAAGTGTGGCATTTTCCAAAGTGATATCACGCCTGGCATGAACCAAACAATCTGGTGTGTGAAGAACTACCTGAGCTGCATACAACGCAGTTCACATTGTATCAGGACCCAACCAAAATAATTTGAAGTTGGAATAAACACCTGATAGCCCTGAAGATACTCCTCAGGCAACTTGTCCACTGTTGCAAACAAGAACAAAATCCATATTAGGATGGAAATTTCATGAGATTGATTTTATTTTTAGTAAAAATTAATCAAAATAATTGGTTTCATGAGAAACATAAAAACTAATCCAAAACAGAACCAAGTAAGACATATTTATCTATCCAGAGTGTAACAGCATAAAGATTCAATGATATAATCAGAATCAGAGATCACAGAAATCAATAGCAATTAGAAGCAAAAATTGCAGGCTCTCATATAAATTAGATTCTTCAGAGTAAATGCCGTGCAGCAATACTGTACTGACTATAGAGTTAAGTGTATTTAAATGAAATGTCATTTGTTTCCATATTTGATTTTTCTTTCCACATCTCTAGAGATTTATATGTACTTTCAAACTGAATCCAGTTTTAATTTACTTAAAACAGAACCTTTAATGATATTAAAAGGAGAAAACTAAGTTTTTCATCTTGAAGCAGACATTGTCTCTGGAATGCAGACGCATATAGGAAAAAGATTACATACACTCAACTTATCAGTGTAACCTTTGTTATATGCTAAAGTGAAAGCAGAGCCATTTTTTGTTATTTTTCTATTAGCCATAAGCTCAAAACAGAGCCAATTTGTACTGGGGGAAGTAGAGGCAGGAAACCAAAAAGAAAGTCTATGTAGCAACTCAAGGTCCTCATAACAACAGAGTATGAGATGGATGGTGTTAATTCTCCTAAACCTATTTAGGACTGCCCTTGCATACCATCCGGAGATTGCAGCTGGTGCAGAATGCGGCGGCGCGGGTGGTGATGGGAGTTTCCCGATTCTCCCATGTTGCCCCCCTCCTGCGCTGTTTGCATTGGTTGCCGGTTGCACTCCGGGTGAGATTCAAGGTTTTAGTTTTAACATACAAAGTCCTGCATGACATGGGTCCTCAATATTTAAGGGAGCGTCTTCTGCCGATATCAAATGCCAGCCGCCCTGTGTGAGCACATAGGCAAGCCTATTCTGTCGTGGCCCCCGAGCTCTGGAATCAACTGCCCTTGGGGCTCCGTCTGGCCCCTGACCTCCACACCTTCCGCCGTGATTTAAAGACCTGGCTATTTGACCAACCCGGGCTGTGAGCCCTTCCTGGGGGATAGGTTTTTTTAATGTTAATTGTGTAAATCTGTTTTAGTATTTGGGCTTGTAAACTAATTTAATTGTTTTTTAAGTATTTATTGTCTTTGTTTTTAGTTGTGAGCCACCCCGAGTCTTCGGAGATGGGGCGGCATACAAGTTCAAATAATAAATAAATAAATAAATAAATAAATAAATAAATAAACAAACAAACAAACAAACCAGGAAGTAACTTTTAATCTATGTAACGACAATTTGCCCAGCAGAAACCAAGAAGATAAGTTTCTTCTGTATCTGTATCAAATGGCTCCCATCACCCATCACCAATGTTTGCGTAGCCTGATGGTATGTCTGTGTGTTGTATAATGTATCTCTCCATATTTCTTTTTTTTTTGTAAGAAATAAAAAGGCTACCAGCTGTCTAGTTCTCTAAAGAATACTGAAGTATCTGAAATTTTAAGATCATTGTCTAAGCTTGTGCCAGGCTTTTTCTCTAGGTTGGACAAGTCTCATGAGTGGAGATGATGAATTGCCAGGAGTGAGAATAATCTTGTACCTCTGAGAAAATATCCCTCATACATTTAGAAGAACAGAGTCCAAGGATGACGCTTTTCTATCCAATGTATTAGCTGCTACTTTCCTCATCAATCTTGCTTGTAGAGGTCTCAATAGTTCTGTAACAATCTGTCCCCATCCCACCACCCAAAGGCATATCAGTTCAGCTGATAAATGGGAATTCTTCCTGGTCACCAAGAGGCCAAGATTATTTGTATTGTAGCACCCAGAAGGCTAGAACAAGGACACATTTTCACTGAATTTCCAAGCCCATAATTGTAATCACCCAGTTTTAGGTATAGAATTGGGTCTTGCTCCCTATTAATATAAAGGCTGGGGACAATAATCTCAATCAGATGACTGACATTCCCCATGCAAACTGGATGGAAGTAGCTGCAACAATTATTGTTAGGAATAAGGATGATGTAAAGTTATCAGATTGTTTTGCAGCAAGTCTCAGGTATCTTCTGCACATCAGAAGAGAAGGCAAAAATAATGTATTACATTTATATGCCACCAATCTCACTCATGCAACAAAAATACCTTGTTGATTCAAAAAGGTGAAAGAAAAAAGCATTGAATTCAAAGACATGGAGCACAGGATTCAGTTGCAATATACCCCAATAAATAGATCCCTTTATTTTGTGTGCAATAAAGCATCAACATTTGCCATGTAAGCAAATCCCAGAAAGGGGCTGAGTATTCATGTAGATAGGTCAGGCTGAAATATGATAAGCATCCCATGTAATCTTGCTAGTATCATGAGGGCTAGCCTTCTGAATGCTAAGCTATCATTCACTGAATCTTGAAGCTTGAAGGTTTGTTTCTTGAGACAGGAAAAAAGTCCTTTCCTCCATGACTTTGGTGACTCCCAGGCACAGGATCTGCTTCAAGAGCATGGACATATTCTTGTCAAAATTTACAGTGAAACTACACTATAGGTACCATTGAAGTGTCAAGCAGGAGATACATAGCTTTCTATATAAAAGTCATAATGATGAGCACATGTTTCAGATAAATATAAACAAATAGAGTCTTCGAAGTATTCAACAACAGCACTATCACTTTTGGTAAAACTCTGGGTGTTGAGGCCAATCAAAAAAACATACGCTTTAAAGAAAAATTAGTTCTTTCTCCATGTAATTCTGAAGAAACTGCAATGGGAAGTTTGAGACTGAATATTCCAAAAGGAGCAAAACTAGACTTCCCAATCTTTGTGCAGTCAGACTTAACTTACCAGATATTGCTCCCTGAGTCCTGACCGAGGGCCTGCTGTTCTCTTCTATTCTATTGAGGTTCTGCCTCTGACATACTGCTACAACTGGAGCCCCTCAGTCCTTTTGGTGCCATTTTATTGTTGAGAATATCTGATCACATTTCCTTCTTGTGATATGGAATGTTTCAGTGCAATTGCTTTACCTTTTTACAGATCTCTGATTACTCCTGCTCGCAGATCTGTGATTAGCCACCCAGAGCCACTTTGAGACATGAGATATGCGGCAAATAAAAACAATAACTGTTGATTTAATGAAATTAGTGTCATTTGGTGCCTAGTCTGTCAGAAGAGAAGAAATAGAAAGATTTTCTATTTGGCAAGAGCACCCAATGCCATGGTAGGTTGGGAAACAGTACCAGAATTAAACTGCAGCTGGGCTTAAGGAGGAGCTGCACCTTAATGTTGACAGGGAAAAATCAATTCCTCTGAGTGTCTCCATTTTAATAAGTAATAAAGATTCTTGTCTTTCAATTCCATGCATCTTAAGAGTCTTTGGCTGAGTGAAAGCCTAAAAGTGGTGCCAAGTTGAGTGTTTGGAAATTGCTTTTGGTTCTTTTCAGTGAGTTTGACAAAGACGAATTAGTTTGTTCAAAGTGCCTGGGAGGTGTTCAGTGGAATTTTGATTGCTGGCATCCTGCCATCAAAGGGGAAGGGAAGGGGAAAGGCATTTGGGGCAATCTACACCTGTGTATCTAATGATGGGAATTGGGGAAGGGGAGCTGACATATGAAGAAGACCAGAGCTGTTTATACTGGTTACACTAGGTATCTTCAAAGCTGCCTGCCCTGAAATGCCAGCAGCCTAAACAACCCAGAGTTTCCCACAACATTTCAGGGATCCTGGATTGGGTGGCAACAAACAGGACATTGGGGTAGGGATAGAGAAGGATGGGTTTGGCTCTGTGTACCAGTGAGCAGGAACTTCAGATTCCGCCTCATCTTCCTGCAACTAACATCCTTAATAAACTTTCTTTTCACTTCAATCAATTGGAGTCAAGAGTCTGCTTTCCTAAATGATTGTTTTGAGGCAGGCCTGACTGCTAGGGTATAAGACTCATAATGAGCCAAATTTAAGAAGTCCTGAAACAGAACAGTATTATGGAATGTTTGCACAAACATGAAAATTGAGTATAAAATACAGCAATAACACTATACGATAGATATAAAGCCTCCATTGTTGGGAAGTATTGTTTGGGGGTGTGAATATATGTTTAGTTTAGTTTAGTTTATTGGGATTTATATGCCACCCTATCTCCCAAAGGACTCAGGGCAACTCACAACAGTAAAAACATACAATACAAAAATTAAAAGATATTAAATGAACAACCCAATAATTCTAATTAAAACCAACAACAAGCCAATAAAAAACCAATAACCTCCCCCCAATCCAGGTCGGCCAGTTGAAAGAGCCGTGTCTTCAGGTTGTGACGGAAGGATCGAAGGTCAGGAGCCATCCGGAGCTCCAGGGGCAACTGATTCCAAGGGGCGGGCGCACCCACAGAGAAGGCTCTCCCACTGGGGGTCGCCAGCCAACATTGCCTGGCCGACGGAACCCTGAGGAGGCCCTGCCTGTGGGAGCGTACGGGGCGATGGGAAGTTGCTGCTGGCAGTAGGTGCTCCCGCAAATATCCTGGCCCTAAGCCATGTATGCTTTTTTATGCTCCAATGTTGTGCTTTTGTCTTGGATTTTTTTGTGTCTAATGTAACAGGGAGTATGAATCTGAAAATCAATGTATGAAAGATAAATTATCCTCCATTTCCTTCACTGGAAAATTTTATATCATGAAGAATGAAAGCATGTAATGAATTTGCATTACATCCAATTAGTACAATATTTAGTGTGAATGGGAAAATCATGAGTAAAATTTTAAGATACGAAAATGATAAAGGTAAAATAAAGAAATGTTTGTCAAATTCAGGAAAAATGTCTTTCTGTCATATAACTTTGTTATATGAAAATGAGAGTTGAGCATGTCAGGAAAAACATAAATTTAAATTGAAGGCAATCAGAATAGATAACTTAAGAAGTTTGTGCAATAAAACATGGACAGAGGAGATCCAAAATCAATGTGCTGAATGAATATAGATTGAAACAAAACTGAGTAGCAGTAAAAAAATAAATATTGTTGAGATGATTTAATCATGATGAGAGAATGATTGAGATTAAAATGCAGAACAAATACAGAAGAAGAGTAAATAGACTGACAGGAAGGGGAAGATCATGTTTTCACGGAAGTTATGAGATCCTGAAAAGAAAAAGGTAAAAAATATAAGGAACAAAAACCAATGTATGAAACGGGATACAGATGGAGTGAAAACAAGGATAAAAATATACAGGAAAGAAGAGTGAATGACATTGGATTTAGTTGGATTTCTATCCTTTTATCTGTTGCCTCCTGACCATTCTACACTGCACTGGATACCTATGAATATATTTACTGTATTTAGTTTAACAGCACAATCCACATTAAGTAGATGATAAATAAGGTCACTGAAGCAGGAACTATCAGGTTAATAAAGTTGCTGCTAATATTTGTGTGAAAGCAGAATTGTCAATTTTGAGTTTATTGAAAAACTATATATAATGTTTCATCAATAATAATTAAAAGTATTACTTATTTTATACAAATTTAAGTGGAACTCAGCTAACTTTGTCAGCTTATGACTGGTTGCTTAGCGACTGAAATTATAATGGACCTACATGCAGGCTAATTATGACCTGGATTTGATTCTGATGGTTACACCTGCCCCATTGTCACATGACTAAATTTTGGGCAGTCAACCAAGCTGCATTTACAGCCGCAACATCCCATGTTTTACAACAGTTTTGCCTAAAACTAACAGTGTTTTCAGAAAAACTGCACCAACAGCAAACATTGGTTCATTTAATGACTGCAGCATTCATTTTATGACAGTCACAATTTACAACCGTGATAGGCAGGTTGCATTACAGTTGTAAATTGAGGACTACTTGTATAAGGTAGACCAGAATAAGAAACAGATACTGTGTAGACCAAGGCTGTCAAACTCATGGCCCGCAGGCTGGATGCGTCACACGTTGGCCACCCCCATGCCCGGTTTAGTGAAGGGGGGAAAGTCACGATATGTCACGTGACGAAGCTGTGATGACATGAGTTTGACACCTCTGGTGTAGACTTAACACTATAATAACAGAAACTTGCAAATCTGATTTTGATTCCCTTCTTTTACTTTCATGTGAATTGGTAGGGGATAGCTGTCTAAGTGAATGTCAGATATACCATTCTCTTGGTCTGGGTTACAATCTTATTTTTCTGATCATTGTCCTGGCAACGGATCATCTGTCTGCCTTCCAAGGCCACTGTTTATACTCTTTCAATAATGTCCAAGTATAAATACTAACTATATTACCTGTCTAAGAAACCGAAAACTTACTGTGTTTCTCAATCTTGTAATCATAGCATGTGACTACTATACCCACTATGGGATTGGCAGCAAACCAAGTTAAACAATTACATTCATGAAAAAGGTAAAATTAGAGCAGAGCATTATATTTGTGTTTGAATATGTTGCCTTGATAGATTTAACTCTGATGTGCAAAGGAACCTCTTTTATGATTCAATGTTCTGTGTCATTTTCTATCTCTGTCACCTTTGGAGCTTCACTGAAGTAATTGTTGCCCACCCCTTATCCATTATCATAATCTGAAATTTAATCTGTCATTGAGTCCTTGGGAAATGGAACAGAACACAATGATTAATTGTTGTTTTTATAGCAATATCATCACCTCCTTCTAATTTTATTCTTTAGATGAGGCTTAGATAGTTGTCTATGCGTAAATTAAAAGATTCAAGGACAGTTTTGAATACATAGTGCTGCCAGTTTCAGTTCTCTGCATAAATAACGTTTCCAATCTATTTTTAATATTTTTTAATTATTTTAAATGATAAAAATAAAATGGTTATGTTAATTTCTTGCATAAACAATTACTTTATCTTAATCTACTTCAAAAGGATACATTCAATTATTTCTTATAAAACTGTATACATGCTTTATATTTATTAGCTATTTTTTTAAAAAATTAAATACAAAAGTTAGAAATTTGTTTTCTCTTGATCCCTGGCTCTGTTTTGATACCATGCACACATATTTCTTTTTCAGCTGTGATATTCTGAATAGGACATTTTATTCAGAATTTTATTTTCTAATATTAAGCATCCTGACACAGCCTATACAGGCAGTATTTAACATATAACCATTTGATTAGCAACTGTTTGAAGTTACAATAGGACTGAAAAAGTGACTGACAACCAGTCCTTGGTCCTAAGCCCATCGTAGTATCCCTATGGTGGCATGAACCTACCCAACTAGCTTCTGACAAGTAAAAAAGGAGGCAGGGAATGTTGCGGGTCCCACCCCTGAGGGAAATACACCTGGTGGGACCCAGAAGAATGGCCTTCTCTGTGGTGGCTCCCTCTCTCTGGAATATCATTCCCCCAGAGATTAGAATGGCCCCCTCACTAATATTCTTCCAAAAGGCACTGAAGACCTGGTTTTACCAGCGGACCTGGGGAACCCAGAGAGGGATGGAGCCCATCAAATGGCTAGTCTGATCTGCTGTTGTCAGGGTGGGGAGTGGGAGTTGGGAGTTTTTTTGTTTTTTGTTTTGTTTTGTTTTCCCAAATTTTGTTCTATTGTACTTTACTAATTTATTTGATTCTTTTTGTTAGTTTTTATTGTTTTTTATTTTTATTTTTTGTTTTAAATACGGTTTTACATTGTGTAAGCCACCTCGAGTCACCATGGGCAAATAGGCGGCAATATAAATAAAATAAATAAATAAATAAAAATCAATGTGGGAAGTTGCATTCAATTAATGACCATGTGATTCTTTTAACAACTGCACTTATTCACATAACAACCATGGCAAAAGAGGGCATAAAATCAGGCACAACTCATTTAACAACTGCCTTGCTTAGCAATGGAAATTCTGGTCCCTTGGAAATCAAGACCTACTTTTTAAATATAGCTGTACAGAGCTACCAGTTCTATAGAACCGGGCTGAACCGGTAGCATCCCACCCCTGATTCTCACTGTCAGAAAGTTTCTCCTTATTTCCAGGTTTAATCTCTCCTTGTTCAGTTTCCACCCATTATTCTTTGTCTGGCCTACAGGTGTTTTAGAAAATAGCTTGACCCCTTCCTCTCTGTGGCAGCCCCTCAAATGTTGGAAATCTTTTTAGATATTGGAAAGATTATCATATCCTCTTATAAAACTTATCGAAAAACCAAATATGTCTATTTCCTTCAACCTCTCCATAAAATTTTGTTTCTAATCCCCTGATGATTCTCTTGCACATATTTTTATTAAAGATTTTGATTACAATAGTAAAACCTAATTTACTCAAAAGCAGTTGTGTTGCCATATATTTTGGTTCATTCTGTTACCAGTGTACTGATATTTACATGTTTACTCATTTTGGACGTGGTTATGAAGTGCTTACTGTTAATGCCCAACTCAATGTTTGTTTCAATGTTCTGCATTTTTAGGGCATTAAACATTGCCATATTTTGTTTGAAATATGTTAAGTAACAGGAAAATATAATGTTTTTACTACTGTTGTACAAAAATTCTGCTGGTTGACATTGTGAATAGAGAAACTGGAAAGAGAATTAACTAAGATTTGATTGCGTATTGTTTCACTCTACAAAGACATTTAAAAAGACACCTGTCAAACTGCTTCTCTCTTGGAACATTTGACTAAGCTTCCTTCTCTCTCCCCCAGAGTGTCTATGCATTATTCAACAATCAGAGAACATAATCAGAAATACTGGATCAAATGAAACATTACCACAATAATGTTAATACCACATTATTTGGTTATATAATACCACATTCTTTGGTTATAACTAAACGAAACAAAGTTAAAGTTGTATATTTGATGTACAGTAAATTACTGACAATCTGGCAGATACTTTTAAGGGTGATCATTCTATTA
The DNA here is from genome assembly GCA_009733165.1 of Naja naja. NCBI lineage: Eukaryota > Metazoa > Chordata > Lepidosauria > Squamata > Elapidae > Naja > Naja naja. The sequence goes on from CM019153.1 coordinate 8,048,616, forward strand.
ACTATTTCATTTTCAAGTCTTGTTTTGAATTAGTTAACACCAATACAATTCCTTTTGTCTACATGGAAATGAAATACATTATATATCCCCAGGACTGCAGCCTGAATTCCAGATTACTATCCTTGTTCAGGCAAACAACACAATATGCATAAAGATTTATTTAAATATTTTAAAGTATTTATTTAAATTATTATAAAGTATTTAAAAATTTTAAACAAATAAAGTATTTATTTATATAGTTTAGCATATTATCTTTGACTATAATTTCTTTTTCTTTGGTTGAAATCACACTTTCTCAGTCCAATCCACTTCACAGGATTGTTGTTGTGCTGAAAATAGGAGGAAGAAGGAGTATTAGATTTGTTTGCTTCCTTGAGTTATTTATAAAATAATAAAGGCAGATAAAAATATAATAAATAAATAAAGGCATAGTGCATTTTTTTATTCTTATTTGCATGACAAAGTGGAGAAAGCAAGGGATAGTCACATCTACACAGCAAATGTAATTTCCTCATTTTGGAAATGCTATCAAGAAATCACTGAAAAGCAAGCTGAAAGAAGTACGGTATTCTTGAAACTGCCACATGATATTGTTAAATTCTTGTCCAGTTTATTAGAGGTTGGTGCCATGCTGTCTGAACTTTCGCTTCCACGTAAGATCTAGTTTCACTCCTGCAATTTTGTCATAAATGTTATTATAGCTTTGGGATTATTTTTATTGAAAATGAGAATATAATTCAAAATAACACAAAATAGATAAGGAAAATTAGTAATGCTACTCTGCAGGCAAGATCAGATGATTCCAAAACATCAATTTTGCCCTTATGGCTGTAATAAAAGTTTGATTTTATTTGAAACAAAAAGAAATTCAAATTTAAGATATGTACCTGTTTTGAAGTTGTAGCCTAAAGGAAGCTATTAAAATGCATAACAATTAAAAAAACAGAAGTAAAGACAACAGAAATGCCTAAACAGACAATATTTCAATGTTATGTAGTCCTAATTTTTGTATTTGTCTCTCTTCTTTTATCACTCCTTCCTTTCTTTTGTTATGCTTTAATTTGCTTTGGACAATTATTTACTCACTTAAGGGCTAAAGTTTAATAGGAAAAATAACTTATTTTAGAACAATATTTATTAAACTCTTTTCTCTCACAACCCTTTTCCACATTTAAAAATTATGGAGGATCCCAAAGGAGTTTTTGTTTGTGTGAGTTGTGTTTATAGATATTTATTTTTTATTTTTATTTTTTAAATTTTATTTGAACTTGTATGCCGCCCCATCTCCGAAGACTCGGGGCGGCTCACAACTAAAAAACAGAGACAATAAATACTTAAAAAACAATTAAACTAATTTACAAGCCCAAATGCTAAAAACTAAATTTACAATAATTAACATTAAAAATCTATCCCCCCCCAGGAAGGGGTCACAGCCCGGGTTGGTCAAACAACCAGGTCTTTAAATCACGGCGGAAGGTGCGGAGGTCAGGGGCCAGGCGGAGCCCCAAGGGCAGTTGGTTCCAAAGGTCAGGGGCCACGACAGAATAGGCTCGCCACCGGGGGACCACCAGCAGGCATTGGCCCGCCGACGGGACCCCGAGGAGTCCTTGCCTATGTTCTCGCACAGGGCGGCCGGCATATTTACCATATTAAAAACTAAAACTGATGCATTCCCTGCCACTCCTCAAGGTTGTTTGATGGGATTTTAATACTGCATTATTTTTCAACCGAGGCTGGCAGATAATTTTAATTTCGAGGAGCCCTGAGCTCTTGGGAGCCTCTGTGGGTCCTAGGACCAAATTTTAAGAAACATTGTCTAAAACAGGGCTGTCAAACTCACGGCCTGGTGACTGGATATGTCACGTGCTGGCCATACCCCCTCCTGGTTTAGTGAAGGGGGGGAAAGTCCCGATATATCACATGACGCTGCCATGAAGACACAAATTTGACACCCCTGTCTTAGATGATAAAGGTTCACAGATGGATAGACCAGTAAATCTCAAAGAATGATCCACAGAAATCCCTGCAATGATCTGCCATAGCCTTCCCATATTCATTGGCCAAAATTCCCTGGTTCGTGCATGTCAGTCATTTCAATTTTCTCCCGCCTTTTGAAAATCAATAGTAACCTATTATATAAGAATGAATCTGGGGCTAAAACAGATTTACTGAAATATGCAAGTGATAATATAAGCTAGTACATCAGAATTAAAATCTAGAAAAATGACAAGTAATCGAGTCTTATATGAGGGAACCTGCTGTGAACCACATGTGCTGAGATAAGCAGAACTGGGACTTCACCTAAGCAACAGAAAGAGAAAAGTATTGACAGGAAATACAAGATAAATATTTAACAATGGGATTTCTCAAGACAAGAAATTCATAGGATCCTAGTTTTTTCTTGGTCATTTCTACACAAAAACATTCTCAACCAGCAGGTTGTGCTAGAAGTTATTAATTTTATATATCAGGTACACAACTCTATTCAAGCTGATTATAAATACTTAACTTTGGATTCATGTTTTAGCATAAAATACAGTTTTTAAAAAACCATTTACATAGAAAGCATGGAAAGCCACACACTTTTGCAAGTATAACCATTATATTATTCACCAGAAAGAGTGAGTTCTAATTAATACAAAATGCAAGAATGTAGGCAGAATTTATTCATTTAGTTGAGTGATCTCCATAGTTTTGGGGTGTTTACCTAGTGATTCATGATTACAAAAAAATCAAATAAGCAAGGCCATAATTAATCAGTTGAAAAGTACAACTTGATATATCATCACATTATTTTTCATTATCCAATATACTGCTGATTCATGTAATATTTTGATTAAGATTGAACATAAGATAAATATAAAAATAAGCAGTGCCATGCCACAACATATAACAAGTGGCATATTTACCTGTTATGGTACAAATAGAAAATGATGTAATCCTATGCAATTCTATATTCAATGAGATTTCCTGCCACATAATTGCATTCTACAACAGAGGCTAGTAATCTTGTTTTAATTTCATTTGTGTTTAGCCCAGATTTATTTATTTAAACATCTCCTATGTTTCCATCTGCTATGCTTTTATCAATTTACACCAAGCAAGTATTTTAAAAATCCAATGCAGCACATAGACACACACAGAGACATTCTCGTGTATGTGTGTGTATAGAGTTTTGTAATGAAGAACTATCTGCCTCAAATCCTACAGACTCTACCTCGATAGCAAATAATGAAATCTAAAAAACCAGAAGATGGTAAGCAAATATCACACTTCATATTTTTTAATATTATTCTTGGAATTCATTACGGAACATCAGATGATACAAACTCATGGCAATCAAATCCAATTCTGTCATCAGTGATTAAAGCCTCCTGCTCGGAAATGAGACAAAGAAAACAGAGAGGTGCCAAAATAAAATAGGAAAAGGTTAAGAAGGGCTGTATGTAAACATACTCTTAGTTCTGGATCTTTCACTGATTACTGCCATCAACTATGTAACCCTTAGCAGATTACTCCTTGGGACAGTGGCTGCTAAAACCGCGTACCAAATTATCATTCTTTGTAAAATGCCTAAAACACCAATAACTGGGGGAATAGAATCTGCTACCAAAATGTATTTTAACAGAATCCCTGGAATTACACTGCCAACACCATTCACCAAAAAACCCTCTATTTTAATAATAACACCAATCGGAATGCTGCAACAGTAGAAAAATAGTCCTGAAATCATCCTAACCAATAACACAACAGCATATTGTTTTTCTAAGTATTTTTCTGGAAGATAAACACAGTTTTTATAAGAAAGGTACAGCACAATTCAGAAAATAATGGGAGCCAAAACAATAAATTCTGAAGAATGACCACTGTGCATAATAGCTTGGTGGAAAGAATACACAGAGTGAATCTATGTTCCATGGTCAGATCTCACATACAGCTATCAAAATGTTATCTTCTACTGTAGTGTCACTTAAACTGGAATGGTTGAGCAGTTATCTGAGATTATCCATTAAGAATAACAAGGTTTTTTAAACCTTCCATTGCTTTATATAACAAAGAGTCTCTTATAGAAATCAATGTGGTTTCTTTCCTGCGAGGAATGTCTGCAGGAAAGCTGACATCAGTGAACGCTAAATGTTATTAAGGCAAAGACTTATCTGGAACATTATACCTAAATGGGATTATTGAGAACAGAGAATTCTAGCTAACTTCAGTTCACAGCTTCTCCTGCAGAAGTTTTTCAACTCAGTTTTTCAAATGAAAGTGTTTTTCATTTGAAAAAAAATGCATTATGTCAACCATGTCATTATGGTTTTTCAATATTACACACATATGTTTTGGATTTAGGACAAAGGACTTTTGCAGACATAACAGGAACACACTTTAGGTCAAGCAAACTGGACTCTTTTCTCCATCTTTTTACTTAAAATTCTACCATAAAGTATGTTTGATCTCTGAGGCTATACAAGTACTCTTGATTTAGTGATCATGATTGGGACTGGCAGCTGTCTTGTTAAGCAAAGTAGTTGCTAAATGGGAAATCGCGTGACTGTGACTGTTCTTTCCTTTTTCCTACTCCCCCATTCTTTGGAATGCTCACCCTGGTGCTGGTATAATTATCAAGAAGGGAATTAATGTTTGCATTTATGTTCCTTGGAGAAGAAGGAAATACAAGAGAGGAAACAAGCACATAAGGGGAATACACATCAAAAACAATACAATGATGCTGGTAGCCCAGAGTGCATTATGCAAACAGCCTGGTATGTTGCCTTTTGGGTGCTTCTTTTGTGATCTCTTCTCTAATCTCACTGCTCTGTGAGGAATAAAAAGAAACAAGTGATTTCTATAGGTAATCTCTCTTATGCATGGCCCATTCTCCTCCTACTACCTGGGGAGAGAAAAAACACAGGTCAGGCACAGGACAACACAAAATGATTGTAATTGGACCCTGTGACTGATGGACAGGTTGCAAATGCAGTCCTTGGCCATAAAGTTATTTTTCAGCATCCTTTTAACTTCAAACAATTGATGAACAAGGCGGTTCTTAGTGAGGGCTTCCTGTACAAATTACCATACCAGAAAATTAGAAGAAATCCTGCTTCCATCTTTATTAGTTCACACCCCACATTATACTGATTACTCATAGAAAATGTAAAATGATTTATGGTAAAAAATAATTTGCAAGGCTCAAGCAGCTAAATTTTGTTGAATATACATTGCCTACTAAATGAAAAGTTTAGACTGCTCACATTATCAGAGCATAATATCCAGACATTTTCAAATCTCACTCCACTCCGTAAGAGCAAAAGGAGATGGGAAATCATGTTGCTCTTTCAGGTTGGGTCTTTTGTTTTTAATCTCCTTTGGGCACCACACTGCATTGAGACCTAGAGGTAACTACTAACCTGCAGTAGAAGATGGGAAGCATAACTATTCCAGCACCTATAATGAAATAACTGGTCTTTTCTCTTTGAATTGCTATCATATTTAATGGATATTATACAAGTTGTAAAATTTGGCATGTGAGTTTTCCTTTCTACACTTTAGTTATCAGCCCTTTTTCTAGTATATCTAAGACTAAAGTCTTGTTTTATTTATTTATTTATTTATTTATTTATTTATTCGACTTATATGCCGCCCCCTCTCCCAAGGGACTCGGGGCGGCTCACACTAAAATACAATACAACAATAAATTACTTAAAACTATATTAAACAGGTTATAAGCCGAATAAGCAATTTAAAACCCCCATATTAAAACAAAACCCAAGAGTCAACATAGCCCAGATTGTAAAAACAGCCAGGTTTTTAACTCGTGGTGGAAGGTGCAGAGATCGGGAGCCAACCGGAGCTCCAGTGGAAGAAGATTCCATAAAGCGGGGCCGCAGAATAGGCCCTCCCGGTTCCAGCCAAGCAACATTGGGTTGCAGATGGGACCCTGAGGAGACCCCGCCTGTGGGCCCGTACAGGGCAGTTGGTACTTGATGCTGGGAGGAGTCGTTCTCATAAGTATCCTGGACCCATGCCATGCAGGATCTTGAATGTTAAAACCAGCACCTTGAATCTCACCCGGAGGGCAACCGGAAGCCAATGCAGATCACGCAGGAGGGGTGTGACATGGGAGTATCGGGGGGCTCCCATCACTACCCGCGCGGCCGCATTCTGCACCAGCTGAAGCCTCCGAGTGGTATGCAAGGGCAGCCCTAAATAGAGAGCGTTACAGTAGTCCAGTCGGGAGACCACAAGCGCTTGAGTGACCGTGTGCAGAGCATCCCAGTCCAGATATTCATCATATGAAAACAGGTCTAGGAGCCTGTTGACTGAAGAGCAGAATAACTGTAACATTAAGAAACTATTTCCTATTTTCTATTACCTTCGCCAATGGCAAAAATAATATCACTTCTATTCAGGAAAGAATGAAATTCTCTGTGTTGAAGGAGGTGTTCATTGACACTGAACACACTCTATTTACATATATTATTTTGATACTATACTGTTCCATACTTTTAATATAAGAAACAGCAAAGCTACCTGCTGTAAATAAAGAACATTTCAAAAAAACCAAGAAGCTCCCCAAAAGAAAATGATATTTAACAGATTACATGTCAGTGATTTCATTCACATTATATTGTTCAGTATGTAGCATTAATAAAGTAATTTCTTTCAACATTTTTTCCAATATTCTCCCAGCTCCAGAGTCTTGAAAGGAAAATTACAAATAATCTAGGAAAATGTAATATTAATTTATTTCAGACATGCCTTTGTTTTCTTATTGGACCTTCCTATAAATGTGAAGAAACTCATTCACAAAAATCTACTTCATCCAAAATCACGGAAGTCTTAAAATTCACATCTGGAAAAATAGCTTACTCTAAAAATATCCACATCCATTTATGGGAGATGCAGAGGGAGACATCTTGCCTACTAACTGGGGGCAGTTTGACTCTATTGGTCCTAAGGAAGTGGACAGGAACCTCTCTGTGCTGTCAATGCAACTAGTTGCTCATTAGATCCTTCTCCCTCCTGGTTGATCAAAACCTCTAGGATAGTGACCAACAGGTGAATTCATGCAGTAATAAATTCCTCACTGTGAGAGGTGACATTCCTGGGAAATTTTAAGAAGGCTCTGGTTTCTTCTCTCTAAAAAACCACCACTTGATCCCACCTGCTTGGACAATGTTCTTCCAGTTTCCCCACTTCCCTTTTTAGGGAAGGTAGTAGAAAAGATGATTCAGAGGACTGGATGAAATGAATTTCCTTGAGCCCTTTCAGTCAGTATTCAATCAGCTATGGGACACAAATGGCACTTACGGACAACCTCTGGTGAGTAACAAGATGGGGATAATGCAACCATTCTTGCTCTTCTTGACCTCTCAGTAGCCATCAATACCACTGTATTCTTTTAGATTGGCTTCGTGAGTTGGGCATGAGCAGCACAATTTTAAATTGGATCAGTTCTTTCTCCAAGGTCTTTACAACTTTACAACTTTCTCCAAGGTCGGTCCCAATCGGTCTTAAGGAATGAGAGATCCAACCCTCTAACGTTCACTTGTGGCATTCCACCAGGCTTGGTACTTTCTCCTCTCCTAGTTAACAGATACATAAAACTGTTGGATGACATCATTTGTAGCCATGGTTTGATATATCATCAATATGCCGATGATACTGAGCTTTCCACCTGCTGATCTGAGTGATGCTATCTCTGTCCTCTGTAGGCTGAATGGGAGTCAACAGACTTTGACTGAACCCTGGCCTTGGGTGCATGGAACCTTAGGATCTGAGTTTTTGTCATCTCTGGTTCTGGACAGAGATGCATTTCTCCATTCAGGTCCAGTTTACAACTTGGGGATTCTCCTTGGAGGTTTCTCCTGGACTCAAAGAGCAGGTGACAAATGTGACTAGGAGAGTTTTTGTACAGCTTCAGTTTGTGACCATTTTGGATCTTGACTCCCTGCACTCAGTTACTCACACCCTGGTCATATCTCATCTGGACTACTGCAATGTGCTGTACATGGGGCTACTCCTGAAATCCATTTTAGAATAGAATGAGCTGGAAGGAACCTTGGAGGTCTTCTAGTCCAGCCCCCTGCTCAAGCATGAGAACCTATACCATTTTAGGTAAGTGACTGTCTAGACTCTTCTTAAAAACATCCAGTGATAGAGGGCCCACAATTTCTGAAGGCCAGCAGTTCCACTGGTTAATTGTCCTCACTGTTAGGAAGTTTCTTCTTAATTCCAAGTTGCTTCTCTCTTTGATTAGTTTCCAACCATTGTTTCTTGTCCTGCCCTTTGGTGCTTTGGAGAATAATTTGACCCTCTCTTCTTAGTGGCAGCCCCTCAAATACTGGAATACTGCTATCATGCCATCCCTAATCCTTCTTTTCTTTAGACTTCCATTCAGAAGCTTCAATTGGTACAAAGTGCAGCAATGAGAGCAATCTTTGGATCCCTTAGGATAGCTCATATTATACCTCTGCTCCCCAAACTATTCTGGCTACCAATCTGCTTCCAAGTGCAATCCAAGGTGTTGGTTATAAACTTTAAAGCCCTTAATGGCACAGGTTCAGGCTACCTGATGAAAATTTCGTCCTGCTAAGAGTAGTCCATCCTACTTGGGCTAGCAGAGACAGCCTATCAGTCAAAAAACTCACTGTCAGGATTCAAAAGAAGAGCCTTCTCTGCTGCTGCATCCACTCTTTGGAACATCCTGTCCTCCATTCTGCTTCCAACCAGCTGTCCTTCCATAAGAGCCTAAAGACTTGACTCTGTCAATTGACCTGAAGATCCAATGGGGAAGTTCTACTGTGGAGCTGGCTGCTAGACTGACAGCAGACTTTACCTTCCCCCCACTCTTTGCTCAACACATCCATTTTTTTATTAGTCATACTGAAGCATTTTCTTTGTTTTCTTTTTCTTTGTTTATTTTATTGTTCTATTATCTTGCTTATGTTTTGTTTAAACTTCCTTTTTATTTCTTCTTTTTTATAGTTGTTGGCTGCCTAGAATAGGCCCATGGTGAGATAGGTAGCAAATAAATTTAATAAGAAAGACAAAAAAGTCTGAATTCTGGCAGTACCTGACATGACAGTACCTGGAGACAGCAGAAGAAAAGAGAAAGAACTGGAGAAGTTAATAAAACACAAAGACCTGAAAATAGAAATAGAATGACTGTGGCAAAAGAAAGTAAAGGTAGTACCAATAGTAATAGGAACCTTGTGTACAATCCCAAAACAACTAGAGCACCTCTTGAACACCATCAGCATTGACAAATTCACTATCATTCAGTTGCAATTCACTATCATTCAGCTTTGGTGGCTCAGGCTGTTAAATGCCTGCTCTTAAGATCCAGCTGTCTACAATTACTGTAGGCTCGAATCCCACCAGGCTGAAGGTTGACTCAGCCTTCCATCCTCTCGGGGTAGGTAAATTGAGGACCCAAGATTGTTGGGGGCAATTAGCTGACCTTGTAAAAATGCCGCTTAGTAATAAGCAGGCATATACAATGGAATGAAGGCTATTGCTGAGCGCATTGGGTTGTGCTCCAAAAATTGTAAGCCGCCCTGAGTCTTCGGAGAAGGGCGGCATATAAATGTAATTTAAAAAAAAAAAGCAACTTTACTCAGAACAGCTTACATCCTGCAATGATATCTGTAACATCATCAAACATTCATATCTGCCTATCACAGGTCCTTGAAAAGGACACAATAGGTAGATGAAAATGCCAAATCCAGTCTGAACATCTGGCTGACTGTGCAATGAAGCATAATAATAATTTAGAACTGCGGAATGCTCTGTCTGATTAGAATTTAGGATCCTTAAACACAACTGCTAAATATTTACCATAGGTATTGCCCAAGCTTCTACTTAAAGTGAAATATTAGTCAAATGATTTAATGTCTATTTTAATTCAAGATATAAAAAAACAAAACAATGTGACCATTTGTATCATATAAACAGCAGAAAAACCTTATGGTCCTGTAAAACCCTCTTTGTTTCTGAGAACTTAAAGCCATGTCTGGAAAGGAATGTAAATATAAAATCAAAACCTATTGACCTCTTATATCTCAAACATATAGCCACTGCCAAATAAACTATTAATTTGTTACACAATAAAGTCAAATAAATTTACAAAACAGATATGCCTGAAAGTATTAATAGAACATTGTTTCCTGTGCTCTGAAATAGCCAGTAAATGTGCAATGATGATATTCCATCCCCAAAGAAACATCTGATTCACTTCAGCAAAGCATTCTATAAAATACAGTAATAGAAGAAAGAAAAAAAAGATCAGATAGGCACTGTCTGCATTGAACTTAACACTAAGTATGCTTAGAAAAAAATACACCTTTGAATTGGTTCATTAAGAAAACAAAGTTAATTTAGAGAAGATAAACAAGTCCCTTTCATCTATTTTAGTGCTAAACTAATGAAAAGATAGAACTAATAATCACTGCAGTGCTGTTACAATTTTAAGGAAAAGAAAGAATAAGGAAAAGTAAAACTTAGAAGGGTCTTTGCACCTTCTATGTCTTCTGAAACAACAGAGTATTAAAGAGAATACTACAAATAGATGACACAATATTTAACACCATTGGTAATGCAGACTTGGCTTCATTTTGTCCAGACCTGTGCTATGCAACATTATATAATCTTGCCAACAGTTCTTTGAAGAACGCTTTTCACATATACACAGAACAGCAAATAAACATCCAATAAATGACATGGTATGAAGCTGAGAACATAACCTTTCTTTTTAAAAAATAAATAAATGTAAAGGCTGTTCTCTGCACCAGATGTGCCTCTTACTAAGATTCCATTTGAATGAGCCAGGGCAAATGTACTGCTTATCCTCTCAGGAGGCCAGAATGCATTTGTGTGAAATATGAGAAGAATGCCTAATATTGGAACATACGCTCTGAATCTTCAATAAGTTTTTATAATAGGGCTCTCTTTTACTTCACTTAAAATGGTGCAAACAAAAAATTCATTATAAAATAAGCAAGAAAATTCAACTTTCCTATACTTGGGCATCTAAAGATGTACTCTGATTTCAAAGCTCAAGCAGGATCTATAGAAATGAATACATAACCTGATGCTAAATTTATTAGGATTCTAGTATACTATTAATTCAATTTCACATATATGAAGTTGTCATCATCACTTTAGCCATTGTCTCTCCACTGCAGGCTGATGAAAGCCTCTTCCACATGTTTCCAACTTATACAGCCCTCAGCTTTCATTGCCAATTGGGCCCGCAATACTTGCTGAGGTTGTCAATCTGTCTTGTTTTATATATGAAGTGAACATGTATAAATGTTAGAGCTCAACAAAAAAGTAGCAAAACCCAATTGCTGTGGTATTTTAGTAATATGATCCAAATTTATGAACATTATTTTGGAAGGCTTAGGCATCAAGAATATACTGAAATTAAATCCTGAAATTAGAGAACACAATATTTTCAATCAATCAATATTTTAAAACTAATTTATTCATACATTTTTTTATCATCTCACTACTGCATAATTCTCATATTTGGTGTGTACAGCAGTCAAGAGATTTTATGGTAAGATATATACACATATACACAGAGTATCTTCCCTTCCTACTTACTGCTTTTTCCCCCAAGATCTGATATTGAATAGACGTCTTTTATTTACTAACTGGATTTCTACTTCAACTAATACACAGGAAGACTAAAAGCTCTTTAAATTGAAACACAAAATGTGAACTATGAATTGAAATTAATAAGATTAACAGTTCAAGATGTAAAAGTTCATTTTTACAGATTTTTTCAACTGCCAATATATTGGGACCAAACACAATTCCCGAGGGAATATATTATAGTGCAGAAGAAATTTCTCTCTTGTGGCAGATAAGCAAGCCTGTGTCAACTTGCAGTTCAGAAGGTCTTTTCTTGCGGATCTTCATGATTCTTATCATGAAAGATGATTCTAAATAATTTGGCCTCTTTTAATTGTTCATAGCTTAAATTGTACCTTAAAAGCAACTGCCAACTAGTTTTTAGTAGTCATTCAGTCTCCATATGTTAAACCTGCCTAACTGCTACATTTTATACCAACTGCAACTTCCAATTCACTTTTCTAGCTAGCCCAACACAGAGCAAAAGAAAAAATGGTTTTTAATCAAGGTGTGAGTAACTGTGGCCCCAAATGACCAACTGAAGAAATACAGCAACTAGCTTTGATTATAAAAATGTGCTTCTCACCATCACCACAATTATTAACTTCACATCTTTCTACTCCTTCTTAAACAAGTAGAAGAATAAAATCAAGCATAACCCACAACATGCTACACCAATAAATGACATAATGTGCTTAGTACAATAAAGTTCTATTAGCTCTTGGGTATAGGCTGGCTATCTAAAACAAATACAGAAGAACAATGTAAATGTGTGGATTATGAATTCAAATTCAAAATGCAGTGGAAAGAAATGCGAGATTCACAAATTGGATACACTGTTACCAAAATTAAATAAAAGAAGGCTTAATGTTACTTCAGAAGAAATTTATTCCAGTGCATATTATGTTAATGCTATCTGAAATAGTGAAATCAGAAAACTGTTCAGCATGTAAATAATTTTAAAAGCACCATCTATTAACATAATTTGAACTTTGTATCTGGTTGGACTAAGACTCCAGCCTGTATGTTTTCTTCCTCTCTTTTCATTCTTCATTAGGCTATGTGAAAATACAAGCTTTTTTACTAATACAACTGAGCATAGTACTACTATCTTAAATTCTGATTGCTACTAATATGGAAGCATGTTCTTTCTGTCTTTTTCAGTTTTGACTCATAGAGAAGTAATTCAGTTTTAATCAGGATACATATACAATATTCTGTGGATAAAAGCTAAAGCAAATTATATTCACTTAAAATCGTTAGAAACAATTTTATAAACCTGATTAATCTACTTTAGCAATGTCATAGTAAGCTTTATCTAATCACAATTGAGCCCAAAAATTCTGTTGTTAAATGAGTCATTTGTTGTAAATTTTGTCCCACTTTATCACCTTTCTTACCCCAGTTGTTAAGTGAATCACTGCAGCAGTTACATCAGTGGCACAGTTCTTAAGTGAACCTGACTGTCAGGGTTCCAAGTAATACACCCATAGTAAATAGAACTCCAAGCAGGTGGATTCCTCAAAGAACAATTTTATTGGATATATCATATTGGGAGAGGCTGGTGAAACCCGACTATGAATGCTCCACGGTTTTCGACTAATTAAAAGTAAAAGTTTTCCTCCTTCCCAAAGAATCAGTCACATGACCCAATCAAAATATCGTCCGGTTGCCTGGTAACTTCATTCTTCTTTCTTCAACCACCTGTGAGAATATCTTTGGTTCCCAGGAGAAAGTATTTTATTTTGGCTATAAACCCTAGCTATCTCTACTCCCCCCTATCCCTCAGCTTCAGTGTAGCAACAGTGAGCCTCAAAATGGCCTCAAATCAGGTCAGCTTCGCGGCTGACACTGACTTCCCCATTGACTTTGCTTGTCAGAAGGTTGCAAAAGGTGATCAGAAGACCCCAGGACACTGAACCAGTTGCCAGGTGTCCAAAGTTTGATCACATCACCTCAGGGACACTACAACGGTCATAAGTGTGGAGAATGGTCATAAGTCACTTTTTTCAATGCCGCTGTAACTTTGAACTATCACTAAATGAACTGTTGCAAGTCGAGGACAATCTGTATATATCAAAAGTAGATTAAACAAAGGAATGTACTAACAAAAAATATGCAAGAGCATATTTATCATGGTGACCCTGTTTGCTGACGGAGAACAAAAATAATGACTTTTTATATTACTTTATTCTGGAAATTCATTTTTCCAATAAAACCAATAACTGGGGACAAAAGGAATACAATTCTATTTCCTATGTTTTTTTTTTAAAGTTAGATGCTAGCCTAGAAACCAGGAATGTAACTTCAACCTAAATGTACAGCAGGAAGTGAAAACGTATGAACTGTACAACTTTGTTTTATGAAACCAAACCGAATCTAACCCAGCCTAACATTTTTTTCTCTAGTTACTTTTGTTGAATGCCCTAAAATTGAGTTTGTTCCAAGTTTATAAACCCCTGCCTGTTACTATAGATTATTAATCTTGGTTGATGTGAATAAGAAAGAAGTAATTCGAAGATGTCTATCAATAAAATGGAGCACATATTGATAAAATGGTAAGGAAGGAAGTAATTAAGCACTGTAAGCAACTAGGTTAATATTTTGCATCTCCACAGGAAATGATTTAACTTTACATTCAATTCCAGTTGATGGAGGAAAAAACCTGATACATACAAGTAGTCCTGGGTTATAGCAAAAATTTTGTTCCATGACCCTGTACATTATTTTTTGGTCACAACTGATCATATACATGCAGAAAGTTAGTTGCCACCATTCTTGCACATTTTTCTATAAACGTCATATTTAATTCAAGAGCTAGAATCAACCAATATTAATTTTTCAAAACATGTACTTAAAATTCTTTTCAAGTAAATTTCCTTAAAAGCAATTATCTTCTTTGACACTTCTTTTTCTCCAGCAACTTTCATCAAATTAATATTTCTTGTTTTAGTCTGGCTGGATGAGAATTCTAGAAACTGAAGTCTTAGCACAGCTGAAGATTTCTATTTCCTTTCTGTAAGAGATGACTGCATGACCGGCATGTCTTCTAAGAAATATATTTAATACTGACCTAAAGCCTTGAAAAATGTGTCACATTCATCACAACTTTCATCTTTGCATTATTGTGGATGCCACATTTTTAGCATAGTGTTTCTCAAATGTGGCAATTTTAAGATCTGTGAACTTCAATTATCAGAATGATCCAGCCAACATGGCTCATTGGATAATTCTAAAAGTTGAAGAGCATACAAATTTGCCACATTTGAGAAACACTGCTTTAGTGTATACAGGGAGTCTATGCTACAATTGAGGCAGATAAGTTTTCTCTCAAACATTCAAATGTCTGTCAGTTTGAGGCTATTTCCCCACTAATGGTTTGTAGCATCCTATAAAATGCTGAGAGTTAAATATTGCTGTACCAAGAGAATAGTAATGAGGATAGGTTTTACACCACCTTAATAATGCATAATGCATCAATAGTATACATCAATAGAAGGAAAATTGTCTCAAATAAATTTCAAGACAGAGTGCATACTTAAAGCATTCAAATAATTTTTCCTCTATCTTACATGTTAACTAGTCTAGTAAAGGTCAAAACCGAACTAGGCAATTCTGACATTTTTCCTTATGTTGAAGCAATGCTGTAATAAATGAAAGTATACTCACAGGAACATAATTGATGGGTTGAATTCATGATGTGATTCATCAAGGCATTTCCTTTAAATTCCAGGTCACAACAATGACATGGCCTAAACAGCAGCCAACAACCTGATTATTATTCTTTCTTGCACTGTTCCAATGGATTTTACCAGTATTTCTGCTTCAATACTGTCATTCCTTGGGTTACATTTCCATTCCTCCAATATTTGCACTAGATTTGCTAAAACTGCGTACTTATCTAACCCTTACAACTATTTGCCTCTGTCCCTTCTATCAGCTGGAATGGCATGGAGAAATAATGTTACTTTACAATGTTTTGAAATGAAAATAGAAAATCAATGTCTAATCCTCAACTTGCCTTTGGGCAACCACATATACAACATCATGGAAAAACCATCAGGATGCTAGCATCCATCTATCTAATCAATTATTTTTGCTTAGAGCATAATTGTTGTGGTGTTTTGTTTTTAAATTCTGACCTTCTGCAGAACAGTGTTTTTGCTCAATGAACAAAAGCGCCAAAATCATCATAAAACAACAGATTCCAAACAGCATTAGCAATGACATTCCAGGTGATATTTCTTGTTTACTTACATAATCAAAGAAGCAGTCTTTTGAAGTTTTAATTTTTTTTGCACAAAACCTCACATCTGCTCATAGCAGATGGCTCAGTTTTCAACTTGTTTCATATATACGATATGTTGTATTTTTTCTGACTTTAAATGTTGCAAAGATAAAAGCTCCTTGTGATTTTGAAAAGTGACTTTCAAAATATATGTATGGAAGGGGGTTTTACCCCAAAATCTAACTTTAGAAAAGACTATCACTGATTTAATTCGATTAGTTAGGACAGAATAAATATGATACAATTGGAATCTGAAAGTAGTGGGCATTAAACTTTTCCCCTTGCCATGAGTAGATCACTCTCTGATTGCTATGGAACTCTGTGTTACAAACTCCTACACATCACTCCCTACTAGATTCATACCAGTTCCTGATAGTTCTTATCAGTTTTCAGAGGGATTTTGGAAAGTTTCATAGGCAGCTCAGCTGAGACTCTGATTGCTCACTGTAATAAAGAGATATCCAGAGCACTTGAGCAGTATCTTCCTATTCAAAGATCCAGTGCAGTCCCCCTTATCAATGAGAAATTTAGGAGATGAAAGCAACAAAGGAAACTCTGTTGCTTCAATACCCAGCACTACTGGAAGAAAACACAAGTTTGACTGAAAACTGGTAGAAGCTCACATTCAAGGCAGTGGCAATTCAGAATCTATTGAAACTTTGAGGTGGGCCATTTGTACAAATCCCTTGATCTTTCAGCCACAAATAATTTGAATTAAACTAGAAACATACATGTCCATGATAACAGGGTGACTCTCACCTAAGTAACAGCCAATTTACTTCCAATCTGTATTATTTGAAAAATCAGAACAAAAGTATGTCCCACAACAGATGGTTAGACTGATGGTTTTCCTAATGACCACATAGTTCACAGCTTAAGAAAATGGTTGTTATTCAGACTTCAGAAAGGCAGCATAGTCCTTGAAATTTTACTTTCAGGCTTTGCTGCTTTTTTAATTGCAATATGGATGTGTAATAATAGTGCAACATACTCTACAGGTAGTCCTCAACTTACAACATTTCATTTAGCGACTGTTCAAAGTTACAATGGCACTGAAAAAATTATGATGGTGAATTATGAGTTTTTCATACTTACAACCTTTGCAGCATCCCCATGACCATGTGATCAAAATTCAGATGCTTGGCAACTGGTTCATACTTATGGACCATTGCAGCCTCCCGGAAACATGTGATCACTTTTTGCAAACTTCTGACAATGGGGAACCAAGATTCACTTAACAACCAGTTCACTAACTTATCAGCTGCAGTGATTCACTTAACAACTGTGGCAAAAAAGGGGCAAAACTCATTTAATAAATTATCACTTAACAGCAGAAATTTTGGATTCAGTTGGGGTCGTAAGTCGGGGACTACCTGCAATATGTAATAATATAGCTCAGAGCTGAACTGTGTGTGCTGAACTTCATTAAAACAACATTAAAAAAGATGTTGTTTCATTACCAAGCTAGTAGCATCAGCAGCAGGGGGCAGTTGTTGGCTATCTATACAATTTTTACAACATTTTAGTTAGATATAATGACAAATAAAAAGATGTGCTATATAAATACACTTCATCACCAACAATAGTATCCAAAGTAATAATCTATTAGATAGATAATAATACAGTACAACGAAGTTGAGACAATATTGATGGAGTATCCTATACTTTCTACAATGAAGAATATACTTACTTGTATTCTAAATGATCCCTTGCTTGGTCATTTTAATATATGACCAAAAAAATGGTCAATATAAACACCTTACATTACATTTACAGTGACAGTGCCATGAAAGACTTAACATGGTTTCTTTCTTCATTTTCCTGATTGAACCAAGGAAGGAGAGCTTCAATAAAAAGGCTGGCTGCTTAAAATACAAAGTAGAAATACAAATCAATTGAATTGAAAAGATATAAATTATAATAGAACTCCATGGTAGAACTTTAAGGTTTTCAACACACTGTATGTTTTATCATTAAATATTTATTTCATCCTATATATTTATTACAATCCTTCAAAAAAATTATATATTTCTCTAAATGGTAGCATATTCTTTAAATCTAACGAGCCACATTATTTCTTAATTCTAAGCACTGCTATTCTAGGAAACTTCGTGAACTCTGTAGACATGACAGATGGTTTAATTACTACAGATAGATCCACAAAATGGAAATTTATTATAAAGCTAGATTTCAAAAGAATGGAGTAAGAGCATAAAATAATGATTTCGGTCTGCTATACAGGCAAAGCTCTCTTTTTGTTGTCAGTAAAGAGAAATACATTCGGACCTATAAGCACGTATGTTGCTGAAATTCAGTATCACCAAAAATTCTGGAAATGTCAGAACAGTGACAGAATCTTCTGTTCAGAACATCACAAATCACAGAAAGAACAATGATTTGCTTTGCCTCCAACTCTCAGATTGATTTTATTTATTAGATTTTTATATTGCAATTATTATTTTTATAAATAACAAGTATACTTAATACTGCTTTTTACGTATTTCCCCACAACAAGAAGCCTGTGAGGTAGATTGGGCTGAGAGACAGTGATTGGCCCAATCAGCCAGCTTAAGTTAGGACTAGAATTCACCGTTTCCTGGTTTATAGGCCAGCACCTTAACCTATACTCCAAACTGGCTCTTACTTAAGAATGTTTGTTCTTTGAGAAAAGCTGAGGAAGCTCACTTGAGAGTTCTTCTGTATGGACATAATTAAGTCTTTCTCCCAGGAAATTTTCAAGATATGAATAGGACTTTAAGGTCAAGACTTTCATTTTACCATTCCAAAACATTAACCATTTTTCTTCTTTAACCATTCTTTGGTCATACCGTCAACTGACAGACACTGTCAGTTGGCGGTCCCCAGGGGTAGGGCCTTCTCTGTAGGAGCGCCCACCCTTTGGAATCAACTTCCCTTGGGCCTTCGTTTGGCCCGTGATCTCCACTCCTTCTGCCGTTACCTTAAGACCTGGCTCTTTGAACAGGCCGGTCTGGACTAACTAAGGGGGGTGGGTTTGCTTTTTAGGGGGTTTAAAATTTTAATTGACTTTTAATTGTTTAGGCTTGTAATTAGTTTAATTCTTTTTTATTGTAAATTTGTATGGATTTTACATTGTTAGCCGCCCTGAGTCCTTAGGGAGAGAGGGCGGCATACAAGTTTAATAATAATAATAATAATAATAATAATAATAATAATAATAATAATAATATATTTTGTGCCATTTTCTTGCTACATGATCCACTTTCTTTTGATCATCAGTTCAGAGACTGATACCCAACATTTTCCTGTACAATTTGCTGGTACAATTCAGAATTCCATCAATGATAGCAAACCACCCTGGTCCAGAGGAAGCAAAGCATGAAACTACTGTTACCATATTTCACAGATGAGATAAGGTTCTTATGCTGAAATGCAGAGTTTGCCCTTACCAAACATAACAGTTTTCCTTCAAGCCGAAAAGTTCTATTTTGTTCTTATCCATCATCAGAACATTTTTCCAATAACCTTCTGGTTTATCCCAGTGGGCTTTCATAGAGCCTGCAGTATTTTTCATCACATTAGCTATGCATTACACCAGGAGTCCCCAACTCCTTGGCTGCAGAGTAGTATCGGTCCATAGCCCATTGGGAAGTGGGTCACGTAAGGGACGGGTGAGCGCACAAAGCTTCATTTGTGCATTTGCAGGGTTAGGTTGAGCATTCAAACCCTTCCCCCCACCCCCACTACTGGTCTGTGCAGCCAAAAAGATTGAGGACCGCTGCATTACACCATACAATTATACAGTTAATAACCTAAATTAAATTTCTGCCAACAAACTGCATACTATTAATACAATGTTTACTGTCACATTTATAACAGTTATAGTGTGACAACCACACTAGCTTTTACTTGAAGGCTGAGCAATTACTCAAAATAACTATTCTATCATTTTCTAGAGTTTCCTTTTTTCAGATTGATCCTGAATCTCAGTTGAATTGCTCCGAATAACCATTATATCATTCTCTCTGGCTTATTTTTACAGACTGTTTAAGTGATCTCCAGTCTCAGTTCCACTGTTCTCTTAGTAACATCCAACCTTTCTTGGATCTCCCATATACTATAGTATATAGTATAGTATAGATCCTTCTGAAACCTATATTCAGTCATTGAATTTTTAAAAATATTACTGAAGAAAAATTCAGAATGTAGTGTTCTAAAATGATCTAGTATACCGTATCTCATCCTGAGTTTAAATCTTAAAATGAATAAAATATAAAAAATATGGCATGGGACTATCTGCCCATCCCACCAGATCTCACAGAAAGGGTAGATTATGGTTCTGTCATGCAGGAAGCTATGTTTGGTGGTCTTAGGTGATGGGCCTTTTCTGCTGTGGCCCCTACAGTGTGGAATGTCTTACCTCACCTCAAAGTAAGGATGGCCCCATTGTTTCTAAGCTTCTGAAGGTTTAGTTATGCCAGTGGGCCTGGAGGAAGAGTGAGGTGGTACTATTACTATTAGCATCCCTCCATCTAATATTTTGATAATAATTTTAATGTTTTTAATATTTGCTAACAATGATTTTAGGTATTTATTTAGTTTTTTATGTCTCCCAGAGTCACTGTATCATGAGATGGGCAGATCTATAAATAAATCAGATAAACACATAACTAGTTCTGATTGATAACCTTTATTTGGTAGAATAAGGACCTAATAGAATATCTTTCTAAACAGAAGTTTCAAAAAGTGATCTGGCAGCCCTCTCTTTACACTCATTGGATCTGAAGATGAAAAAGATGAAACAAACCAAGAGCTCTGAGTACATCATAGCTGATCCACATTTACAGAGAACTTGACTCAGAATCAATATACAAAATATCTATGAACCAGCCAGAGTTGTTGCTATTGATTTTTATAGCTCTAAGTAGGTTAGGATTCATTATTTCAATGTTTTCCCATTACTTGCTCATCTTTGTGAAAGCTTTGTGAAAGCTGCTGGTAGTTTAGGAATGCTTGAGAGTGCTGAGGTGAGCATGGATAGCAATTATTTATTATGTATGGGTAATCTACAGTCAAGAATTACAATCTTAAGACTGATAGAAATTTAATAATTCAAGTTCTAACCAAGAACCTAAGAATTATTAAGATGGTATTTAGGAACATAAGCAAACAGGGTGGGTTTTTATAAAGTTAGGGTCTTCAGATCTGATTAATTCTATATTTCTAGATATTGAAGAACTCATTAGGTATTGCTCCGATCAAAATTGGGTTTTTTTATTTTATTTAATTATCTGTATTACTTTCTTTTTGGTTTCACTTGAATTAAACTGACAGTTAACACAGTCTCATGACTTAGTTCTCCAAGGGCACATAGAATAGAAAAGAGCATATATAAAAGAATATTAGCTCAGTTCTGAACATGGCAATCTTTCTAAAAATTCTAGAATTAAAATACTTTGTGATGCCAGTACTTTTCTAGCTTAAAAAAAATAAGACGGAATTTTAAATAATGATAGAGTTGTTTTAAGACCTGCCCCAGTCTGATCCCGTAGGCAGTGGTGGGATTTAAATAATTTAACAACCAGTTCTTTGCCCTAGTGACCGGCCAGGTAGGCGTGGCTGGGTGGGCATGTGACTGGGTGGGCATGGCCAACTCGTCATCACTCATGGTGAGGGGGAGCATCCCCTCACCTGGCTTTACCTCACCCCTCTCCTCCCAGCCACTCCTTACCTCGCCCAGCAGCTCGCTTACCAGGTATTTACTCTTAGGCTTATTGAAGTCAAAACTAGCACCTGCTGCAATGACAAATTTGTATTTTAATCCAGGCAAATACAGACTACAGAACTAACCCTGATTCCCCCTAGCCCTCCCTCCCATGGTATGCCAGTGTGTAACCACTCCAGCATTGCCGAGATATTTTGGGAAGTGCTGAGGTGTTTGGGCCGGTGAAATTCCACTCTCAGGGTAAAAAGCCACATGTTTCATATTTTCCATAGGCATCACAGTTTTCAATCTATTAGATTCAAAGTAGTTTGCATATCTCTGAAGTGCATGAGTGAGTACTTTATATCTTGCTCCCTGAATTACTGAAATATAAAAAAGCCAGGTCCTTTCTACTATAATGAAAGAGTATGCATTTTCTTTTGCTGAACACCATTTCAACTGTCTTATGAACACTCTAGGTTTTCACAAGTAACATATCTAGATATTTCTAATTTTATTTTTTACTTAGAAAGCATTTAAGAAACGTGCATTTAAAAGTAATTTGTTAATTTTAGTTATTTCCTAATATATCTGTTTATCTGCTCCATGTTTTTGAAATTAGATATTTTCATTTTGAACATTATACAGAAATACTCAGAACAAGGATGAATCACTTCCACCTTCTTCCTCTCTCCATATTCCACAATAGCCAAAGTATCATTAGCAATAAGAGCAGAAAGAAGTAATGCAGGAAAGCTTTCCAAAACCCAGTCATTAGTTTGGAAAAGAACCAGAAAATATTACTCTGACTGAGCAACACCTCCACATTGACTGGTTATTAATTAGTCTATTGCAAAGCTATAGAAGCCAGATGGTCTAATGGCAGAAGCTTTACAAAGATTCGGGAGTAAATTTGATGCATGTTCCCAATTAGCATTTTAAGTTAAAACTGGACAGAGAAAAGAACGGCTCTGAAGCATTGGTCCTTTTATTTATTTGTTTGTTTCTTTGTTTATTTATTTTTCTCTTGAATTTAAAATAAATTTTAGGATGTGTCAATTATTGTAGGTTTTCTTTTAAGCTTTATGAATGGGTTACATTTCCCAAGGGTATAATTGAAAAACCACAAAAGACAGATCCATAACTATTCTTCATGCTCTAACTTACCTGGGAAAGTCATCCATGTTTAAGTATGTTTTATGGAACTTAAGAGAGCAGTGTAGAGAAACAAATATGAGGAAAAAATAAAGATGATGATCTGTTGCCTATGGCATAATTTTATTCATCACATTTAGAAACCACCCATCTCCCTTACAGAGGAACTCTAGGTATGCACAAATAAAATGTTAAAAACATGGAAAGTAAATATGAAAATATAAAATAGAGGCAAGTATAATTAAAATCTAACATTAGAAATTAATTAACATCATTTATACGTGCAAATAGGAATCAATTCAAGCAAAGTCACTGAGAAAAACAAAATAGATTCCAATAATCAATTCTAGAATGACAAAATGTTTTTTTTAAAATAAATGAAATTGCACTTGTTCTGTTTAGGATTTGCCCTGCTTAGGTGCAGGGCCTGCTTATTGAGCTTGCCTAGTTATCAAAGTTATGATTGCTATGAGAGATTTGATTTTCATTTAACTTGTGGCAGACCCTTATGCTGATCTGATTTTTAAAAATTAAATCCAAGAGGCCACTCCGCCCTCATTAAAATGGCCTAATAAGGACCAAACATGTTCAATATAATATTAAGAATAAGTTGCAAAATACTAAACCAATCTTTCTATTGATATAAAGTGTATTTGGAACAATGACTATGCAATATTTCAATGGTACTTCATTTTGACAATACTTCAATAAAATATAATTCCAAGATGCATCTCAAAGCATCACAGTCTCCTGTTTTCAAAGGCAACGAAAGTTGCTTTGCTTTCAAGATCCTTTTCAGCACATCCAGTAGCCAGAACACCAGTAAAATCTTGGAAATAAGGCAAAGTAAAATCTCAAAAATAAGGCAAAGTGTTTTAGAGAGGTGCAGAACTTAATGACAGAAGAGGTGTCATTAAGCAGAACTGTAATAATGCAGTCAATATGAATCATAGCACAGATTCTGCTTTAACAAAACATAATTTGGTTCTAAAAATGTATCTATTATGACATTAAAATTACTTTAAAAGCAACTTGTTCACAATGCGTGCAGGAGGAATACACTAAGTGATATTTTCTACACCTATGAAAAATTACCTCTCTCTCAAAACCAAGTTGTTGTTTTTTATCTAATGGCTGTCAAATACCTTCTTCAAGGCCACTTCTCTAATACAGCTCTCTGAATGAAACCATTGCTTGTTTCTAACGGTTAAACTATGGTTAAAACATTCCTTACTATCATTCCATCTATAAAAAGAGATACCTTGTATGCTCACACTGCCATTTGATATAAATATATTTTGGTTTCCATATCTCAATTTCTACTGGGGAACACTGGAATCTTTTCAGTGCTCCAGTGCTTTCCAGGAGCACTGCATTCACTTTTCTAGAATCTTCCTCTCTTTCTCTTACAAGATCTGCTGCCTTTCATTTTTAGTACCTAATAGTCTCTACATTTTTCTTTAGGAAAAGAGATGTACAAAACATTTTGTATATTATTATTAACTTGCCACCCACTGCCATGCAATATTGGGTAGCTTACAAAGGGTTGAAATTTTTAAAAAAGACAAATAATATCAATAATGCAATAGGATTTTGGATTAAGAATGGTACAAGTTTACTAAAAAATAAAAAATCTACTCATTCTCTAAATATATGTTAAAAGATTTCCCGTAATTGATCACAATAAAATTAGTGTTTATAAGGTACAAAAAGAATCAAATTCTCAGTGAATTTAATAGTGCAATCATACAAAATTTAATATATAATTTGTAATTATATATTTAAAAATTTGTAATAGAAACACATTTAATTAAATACCTTCATTTTAAGAATAGTTAACACATATATCTTAGAAGTATTAGTAAGAAGATATCTTACTTGCATCTTCCTGCTGTGTTGATGAATACAAGCCTGTGTATTTACTTTAAATTAAAAACTTAAGTGGATGACATTTATTTATTAAATAGCTTACTGGCTTAAATTCTTATCTTTACATAAGATTTAAATTCTTCATACATTTGACTTAGTTATGCTTCTATTAGTTCATTTATTTACTTATAATTTTTCTATAACTGTTTTAATGGAACACAATCTAAACAAATCCCCCATGCTTTAAGAGGGATGAACTTGGTTTGCATGCCCAAGATGGCGGTTGGTTGCTGAATAAGCTCCCCGGGGTGGCTGTCTGTTCCGGCAGTGTGTGGCGGTGGAGACCCTCCTGACGCTGTTGGTCTCTCTTGCATTCTTCCAGGAGAGCCCAGGCGTGGAACCAAGCTGTTTTCAGCCCGTCTGGGTCGCTGGTGAGCTTGCAGCCGGGCTTTCGATTTTGGTTGCTGGTCCCGCAGCGGGGAAATGGCGGCTGTTCTGGTGGGGGCCCTGGCGGCATCGATGGCTTCGGCAGCTTCTTTGGCGGCTGTGGAGGCTGCGGGGCTGGGGCGGCAGCAGTGACGGCTTCGGCAGCCTTTTCGGCGGCTGCGGAGTGATGGCGGCTGCTTCAGCAGAGGCTCCGGCCGCGGCGACGGCTTTGGTGGCTGGGGAGGCTGCAGCGGCGGAGGCGGCAGAGACAGCGGAGACGGCGGCTGCTTCAGTGGAGGCTCCGGCCACGGTGGTGACTTTGGCGACTTTGGCAGACTTGGCGGCTGCAGCGGCTGCAGCGGCGGGGGCTGTGGTGCCGGTGGCAGCGGCCTTGGGTGCTGCTGCTGTTGGCTGCTGGGCTAGTTGACGATGCTCCTGGTTGCTTTGGGGGCGTTTTTGGTGGCCCAGCGTCCTGGACGGCCCCGTCAGCCTGCCTGTCCTGATGGCCTTGACAGCCTTGGTGGGAGCCCAGGTAGACATGGAGGAG
Organism: Naja naja; assembly: GCA_009733165.1. Lineage (NCBI taxonomy): Eukaryota > Metazoa > Chordata > Lepidosauria > Squamata > Elapidae > Naja > Naja naja. The sequence continues at coordinate 8,074,221 of CM019153.1, forward strand.
TTGGCGGCGACGGACGGCTGGACTGCTCCGAGCCTGGAGTGTCGGTGCCTTTCGGTGTCGGCTGGTATGGAAGCAACGGCTGGCTGGACTGACTCTAGCCGTGAATGTTGGTTCCGTTGTGTGCTGGCTGGGTCGGGTGAGGTGGTACTGGCCCGATGGGGGTCAGAATTTGGCATTAACATCGGAAACGAGACCCCCATGGTTGGCCGGTTTCTTACGGCTCTGGACCTTGGTCGCGATGGTGATATTAACAGCTACGCTATCTCTAGACTCTCTACCTGGACTTCCTGCCTACCTTATGTGTTATTCTTGGCCTGTCTACTGCTCCTGCCTTTTACTGCCATTCCGGCGGCCTGGACTCTCTTGTTTGCACTCCTGTGGGTGCAGTGTCATCTACCAATCAGTGGTCATGGTCCTTAATCCATCTTGGACCTTTTCCCTTTTCAGGATGCGGTTTCAGGTTGGGCCCCATTGTGGTGTGAGGACAATGGGAGGACTACCCCTCTATTGTGAGAGGATAGAGGGGTTTAACTACTGACCCATCAGTTCCAATTTTGTTTTGACCACCGCGGTGAGAGAGCGGTTGGTCGTCCATCTTGACTCTGGCCCCCAAACAGGTGTGAGAGGCCTGTTTGCGGTGTGGAACTCTTTGGACACTGATACCTGGACCTTTTATTCTTCACCTAGACACTTTACATCTGTGTAACATCTATTACCTCTACCATATGACGTTTTTATTCCATCTCCACCCTCTATGAATTGTGATCTGCTTTATGGGTGTTTACTCGCTATCGGAGTTATGGGCCCTCAGGACTGTGCCCTTGTCCTTGAATTGGCCCATTGGGTTATCGACAGCTTACCTTAATGACGGATCCTGGGATCCCGAGAGGTGGCATGGCGCGACCAAGGGGTTAAATTTTAAATCTGGTTTTAAGGGACGACTTTTAAATTTTTTAATTCGGTGTTTTAATGGGATAGGGAGGAGGGAGGGGTTCAACCCTTGTTGGTAGAGTCTGGTTTATCCAGGCCGGAGAGGGGTCTCGTAGTGGAAGGGCAGGGTGAAGGGGCCACGGGGTCCGCGTTGAGCAGGGAGGGATTAATAATCCCTAGGGCGATCGGTTATGGCAGCAGTGGATGAGACAGAGGGCCAAATTATGTGTCGGGAGCGCGCCTCCACTGTTTACAAGCGGTGGAGCGCTCTGACCCTCGGGTCTCTGCCCGCTCCCCTGGGGTCCCGTGAGGTGTGGTCCCTGGGCTTAGGCTGGTGTATGTAAATGCCAGATCCGTGGCTCATAAGGCCCCCCCTCCTCTGTGAACTTATTGAGGAGGCTGCGGATCTGGCAGTGAGATCTGGCAGGAGACCTGGTTGGGACCGGAGGGGGGGGTGTCCCTCTGTGTGATCTATGTCACCCAGGTTTCCGGGTGCTGCACTGGTCACGAGCTCAGGGAAGGGGCGGAGGAGTAGCCATTGTTATCAGGAAGACCTTGTTTCCAAGGGAGGCCACTGTCCCGCAGATAGGCGGGTGTGAGTCCCTCCTCCTGAGGTTGGGCCCGGGTGGTCGGTTAGGCCTGTTGCTGATGTACCTGTCCCCAGCTGCATTGCACGCCCTTCCCGAGCTGCTAGACGCCCTCTCGGGGGTGGTGGTGGAGTTTCCCAGGCTTATTGTCCTGGGGGATTTCAACTTGCCCTCTCTGGGAACGGCGTCTGGTTTGGCTTGGGAGTTCCTGGCATCCATGACAGCCATGGACCTGACCCAGGTGATTCAGGGACCCACCCATGAGGGGGGGAACATGCTTGACCTGGTTTTTGTCTCGGGACAGTGGTGTAGTGATCTGGGGGGTGGATCTCCGGTTGCTCTACCCCTATCATGGACAGATCACTATCTCCTGACGCTGGTTTTCCAATCGGCTGCCCCTCGCTGCTGGGATGAGGAACCGATACGATGGTTCCGCCCCAGGCGCCTGATGGACCCGGAGAGGTTTCAGACGGCCCTGGGGTCCTTGCCCACCTCCCTCGACCACAGCCCGGCCGAGACCTTGGCGGCCGCCTGGCAACAGGCCACCTCGGCAGTGCTCGACTGGGTTGTCCCCTTGCGGCCTCTTCCTCGCCGCAGACCTCGTTTGGCTCCTTGGTTTTCAGAGGAGCTTCGGGGGATGAAGCGGCGGAGATGCCTGGAGAGCAGGTGGAGGACTAGTCGTTCCAGTCTGACCGTGTCCAGCTAAGAGCCTATATGAGGACTTACCTGGAAGCGATTAGAGCAGCGAGATGTGCTTACTTCTCCGCTCTGATCGCGTCCGCAGATGATCGCCCTGCAGCCCTGTTCAGGGTCACTCGCTCCCTCCTGCATTTGGAGGAGAGGGGGACCCTTTGGGCAGAGCAGAGGAATTTAGTTTACATCTGGCGGATAAGATCTCTCAGATTCGGGCCGGCTTGGACTCTGACTGGCAGGGTTTAGATGATGGAGTGGCGATGAGTCTTGTGGATTCTATCTGGGTTGAGTTTGACCCTGTCTCCCTGGATGAAGTGGACAGGATCATGCGGAGGCTGTCTTCCACCACGTGTTTATTGGACCCGTGTCCTTCCTGGTTGTTTATGCCTCCAGGGAGGTTACACACGGTTGGCTCCAGGCAGTTGTCAACGCCTCTTTGAGTGAGGGGTTTTTTCCCGCCGCCTTGAAAGAGGCGGTGGTGAGACCCCTCCTCAAGAAGCCTGCTCTGGACCCAACCGTTTTGAACAACTATCGTCCAGTCTCCAACCTTCGCTTTTTAGCGAAGGTTGTCGAGAGCGTGGTGGTTCAGCAGTTTCCACTGTTCCTGGAGGAAACTGATTATCTCAACCTGTACCAATCGGGTTTCAGGCCCGGACACAGCACCGAGACAGCATTGGTTGCACTGGTGGATGATCTCTGGAGGGCTCGGGACAGGGGTTTTTCCTCTGTCCTGGTCCTTTTAGATCTCTCAGCGGCTTTCGATACCATCGACCATGGTATCCTTCGGCGGCTCTGGGGGTTGGGAGTGGGGGGCACCGTTTTACGGTGGTTCTCTTACCTTTCGGACCACTTGCAGTCGGTGTTGGCAGGAGAGCAGAGATCGTCCCCGAGGCCCCTCACTTGTGGGGTGCCCCAGGGGTCGGTTCTCTCACCTCTCCTGTTTAATATCTACATGAAACCGCTGGGCGAGATCATCCGTGGTTTTGGGGTGAGGTATCATCAATATGCAGATGATACCCAGCTTTATATCTCCACCCCAGACCAGATCAGTGATGCTCTCTCGGTGATGTCCCGGTGCCTGGAGGCGGTGCAGGCCTGGATGGGGAGTAACAGGCTCCAGCTCAATCCGGCCAAGACTGAGTGGCTGTTCTTACTGGCATCTCAGTGTTCAGTGGAAGTGCCATCTTTGGTCATGGGGGGGGAGGTGTTACCCCCCCGTGGATAGGGCGAGGAATCTGGGTGTCCTCCTGGATGCACAGCTCAATCTGGAGGAGCAAGTGGGAGCTGTGGCCAGGGGGGCTTTTGCCCAGGTTCAGCTGGTTCGCCAGCTCCGCCCTTACCTGAACCGAGATGCCCTTCGAACGGTCACTCATGCACTCGTCACTTCCAGAATCGACTACTGCAACGCTCTCTACATGGGGCTACCCTTGCGGATTACTCGGAGGTTGCAGCTGGTGCAGAATGCGCCACGCAGGCTGTGATGGGGTATCCCGATACTCCCATGTTACACCCTCCTGCGTGACTTGCATTGGTTGCCGGTTGCCTCCGGGTTTCCTTCAAGGTGTTAGTAACAACTTATAAAGCCCTAAATGGCTTGGGTCCAGGGCACTTGCGGGAACGCCTCCTGCCAGCATCACACTGATCGCCCGTGCACTCCCACAGGAGGGGCCTCCTGGGAATACCGTTGGTTAGGCATTGTCGGCTGGCGGTCCCCGGGGCCAGGGCCTTTTCTGTGGGAGCCCGCCCTATGGAATCAGCTCCCTGCGGATCTTCGTTTGGCCCCTGATCTCCGCTCCTTTCGTCGAGACCTGAAGACTTGGCTGTTTCAGCAGGCCGCCTGGATTGACCGGGGGGTGGGTTGTTTTAATTGTATTGTTTATTATTGTAATTTTAATTGTTTTTAATGCTTTTTAGTAATTTATAGACTTGTTTTTGTTTAATATTTCTTTTATTGTAAATATATTTCTTTTTATATGTTCGCCGCCCTGAGTCCTTAGGGAGAAGGGCGGCATACAAGTCTAAATAAATAAATAAATAAATTAAATCATCCGTTATCACAAATAAATCATTATCACAATATTTTGCATATCAATTTATTTTTACAAATAAATAGGTGAGTATTCCCTAGGCAAGCATACATCCCTAGACAGGGAATCTTAGATTCTGGATCTGCAGTATTTTAAAATTAAGCTAGTAATTTTATATAGTTTCAGATTAAGAGCTTTTTCTTCACTGCTCCAAGGATGTGGAAATATGGGAGGGGGGGGTGTTTCCATTAAACTACCAACAATCTTTGCCTTTAGACTGTCAATTAACAGAGAAGTCTTTTTAGCCAGACCTTAACATTTGTACGATTTGTGTTTTAATGTGCTTTTTTCTTTTTTCTGCTTTTATCCTTTAAGAATATTGAATTGGATAGCAGTTGATAACAGTCTGAGTCACTTTGTAATTGCCTCTCCCACAGGGAACCTTTCTACCTACCCTCCCGCTCTGCCTCATTCCTTCTTTTTGTAATTTGCATCAATTTGTGGCAGATTCTGAGCAGTTAAAAACACAGAACTAAAACAAAAAGAATGCCTAGAAATTGTACATGAAATTGTACTTGTCTTGTAGGATCCCTATTCATACAAAAGCATGAGTTAAGTAGAATGCATTGAGAAGGATCAATAGTACTTTCTTTTGGTAAGAAATTTAAAAATATTTATTAGAAAATCAGTTTAGAATTGAGAGTATTTCTAATGTGTCTGAATTGGGGAATAAAGTTACACAGAAGGATTTTTAAACATTGCTTTTAGCAAAAAAGTATTTCACAGCCAAAAATGTTATTTTGCATAAATCCATTCTTGACTTAGTTTGTTTTACCTAATAAGAAAATGTTATTGTCATGCCATCATCCATTTGGAAGACTATAGGGCAGAGGTGGGCTGCTGCTGGTTTGGACTGATTCACCCGAACCTGTTGTTCCGATTCTGCACGGTTCAGAAAACAGGCAAATTGGATCACTGGCTGTCCCTATCCCTACCTGTTTTGGTGGCCATTTTCAGCTGTTTTTCAGCCCAAAATAGCCTGAAAACAGTCCAAAAAATGGCCTGAACATGGCCTCAAAACGGCCAAAAAACAGGCCATTTTTGGGCTGTTTTTGGGCGCAAAAAGGGCCCAAAACAGGCTGGTTTTGGGCCATTTTCAGCCATTTTCAGGGCATTTTGGGGCGGCTTTTCATGCCCTTTTTCATGCCATTTTCAGGCTGCTTTTAGGCCATTTTTTGGTCCTGAAAAACTGCCAAAAATAGGTGGCATTTCTGTGTGCTCCCGTTTCTGTGTGGCACTCTCCCCTGAATGCTAGCAGCTGCCGCTGCCTCCTTCTCCCTCTCTGTCTCCATTGCTGGGTGATCCCATGAGAAGAAGGGGGCTAGCAGATGGGGGAGAGTGCAAGGTTGCTGCTTCTGGGATGAGGGGACATGGGAAGCATCTGGGTCCAGCTCACCCGGCTTCTCTCTCTCTCTTTTTTTAATTCATATTTATATCCCGTCCTTCTCCGGAGACTCAGGGCGGCTAAAAAATTTTTGGGATACAACCCAATGCGCTCAGCAATAGCCTTCATTCCATTGTATATGCCTGCTTATTACTAAGCAACATTTTTACAAAGTCAGCTTATTGCCCCCAACAATCTTGGGTCCTCACTTTACCTACCCCAAGAGGATGGAAGGCTGAGTCAACCTTGTAGCCAATCATTCCCAGTCTAGCTTGACACAGGTTTCCTCCCCAGGCCCCATCTTGTTTTCCCCTAGCCAGACAAAGCTAGGAAAAAAGTTAGCCCTCACCAGCGCCTAGCCTCCCGACAGGGGGCTTGGAAAGGGCAATGTGAGCTGTGCTGCCATCTGCGTCAAGCTGGACTGGGAAGGGAGAATATGAGCCAGGCAAAGGGTGAGCAAGGGGCATCCACAGCATGCCAGGCCTGGCAGACTTTCTAAGCCTGCCTAAAGTAGGGGGGGAGGGGGGAGGGAGAGATCCGATCCAATCTTGGAGAGTTATACGAGGACTGGCAGCGGTGTGCTCTCTCTCTCTCTCTCACACACACACACACAGGTTGGATCTTTCTTTCCTCCCCCACCAGAGACCTCTGGATTCCCTCTCCAACCCTGCCTGTCCCATACAGGTACTACGACACAAGTGACATAGAATTGGCTATGCCCACTCAGTCACATGACCGCACCCAGCCACACACACCCAGCCACTCATTAGGGCAGAGAACTGGCGGTTAAAAATTTTGCAACCCACCACTGCTATAGGACAACATCTAATATTTAAGAATTCCAAATGCTTTCGTTGTGAAATAGGCACAAGATACTAGGCTTTATTTCAAAGAAATATTTACTAAATCTGGGCATATAATAAAGGACCTTAAGGTCAGGCAGACACATTTAGGGCAAATATGACATGACTATATTGAATTAAGAAAACCAAGAGGATGGACTCTACTCGGATGAAGTTTGTATATAGTTTTTTTAATAGAAAGAATATGACAGTGATTTGCTGTTCTTTAGAAATATTTTCTTTTGCAGTTTCCCAGACTATCTCTTGCATTGTTTTGTTGGTCTTTCATGAGATGGTGGTAAGACACTGACACTGACTACTGATAACTGGGTTTGATTTCTCTTGGACAGGTTAGTATATCCTTGGCCACATAGCTGGGATGTCATATATATATTTGTAGTCTCTGGAATGTCTCTCAAAGTATATATGTTAACAAAACTCAGTATTTTTATAACTCGTATAACATTTCTAGACTTTCAAAATGAAAAAGTTGGATAGTAAGACAACAAATATAGATGACCAATCTATTACTAGAACTCCTTAAAGCTAAATCTATGGGACCATTCATGCTAATAAGGATTCAGAAAATGGTTATGTAAACAGATATCTCAACACTTCGTTAGTAAAAGGACTCCTCATCTGTTTACAAGAAAAATATAAGGAAGAAATTGCAGAAAGTTCTACCTTAAGCTTTCGTATTTCTAGCAGGAAATAGTTTTGCAGCTGAAATAATTCTATCCCTTTTAGTTCAATGTCTTATTAAGAAGATTTGGCTATTTGTTCCTGGAAAACGTATTATTTTCAGTTTGAATTTACAGAGTCTGGCAGTAAAACTAAGTAAAAAAGCAAGATTTTTAAAAATTTCTCAAATATTTTTGATACTGGAAAAAAATGGCTTCAGTGTGTTATTTGAAATTTGCTGGATAACAAAATCATTTAACTCTACACTGAAAACTGGTGCACTGACAACAAGCAATTCACTGATGTTTCATCTGACACTTTTTTGAAAATAAAATTTTCAATGTTGCTCCATGAATTTAGATTCAGTATATAAATACAAAAGGGGGGGAGCTAGGGGACATACTGATTCCATTCTCTATTACCAGTACCACCTTAAATCCAACTCCAAGTTGCTAAAGAATAAAATTGGGAGTGACAGATTAACTAGAAACATGGGTATCTTTTAGCCTAAAACTGCTATAGCAACATTCATGCTAAGTAGAATAGATCAGGCAGTCATCTTGCCATTTCTCAGCTTACCGTACAGTATGGGATGAGGGAGAGATCTGGAATGTCAGGCTAGACAACAACAAATCACTCCGTGGAAACCAAGGTCATCTCAACAGGTGTTGGCCAGAGACTAAGAGGAGGTGCCAAAGAACACCTAATTAGACAATATGACCTGTGATCATAATTATTCTTTAATTATACTGAAACCATGGGAAATAGTTAGATCTGATTTTGTTTTCATCTGTGTCAAAATGATGTACTCAATAAAACAGTTATTTGAGAAAGTTGAAGGTCTTAGAGTGCTGAATTAGTCAGAACCTTGACAGTTTTCTTTTTAAAAACATTTTGACAACACTGATATCCATTGGGTAACCCTTTGAAAGAAAGATACTGGACTCAGGTGTGACCAGAATGAATATTACAATTTAGGCTGATCATTTAATGGCAAATGAACTTTAATAACAAGTCAATATTTATTTATCAAACCAGATAAACAGAAAGATCATGGGCAGGCAAAAGAACATCAGGAACAGGAGCGATTTCCAATTTGCTTATTTCCCCATTGACTTTGCTTCTGGGTAGCTGGCAAGGAAATCACAAGCATGGCCATAGGGATGCTGCAACAGCCATAACTTTGTGAATAAAACTGATCTTAACGTCATGGAAATTTCGATTCCACAAGAGTAATTGGTTTGGGACTTTTTGTACATTTTTAAGTTATGGATTCTAGGTACTTTGATTCAAAAATAGTTGCAATATAATGTACCATTTGGGCTAACTTAAGGGTACAAACAAACAGGTGGATATAATTATAGTAGTATATAGATGTTTTGCAACTCACCTAATGCGTAAGTCTAGGCCAAAATACCTTAAAATTATCAGTATCATCTTTAGCTTTCAAAGATAAAGATTCATCTTTATCAGTAAAAAGATAGAGTTTGAATATCTTGCTGTCTCTATTTTTCCTCTTAAAAACATATGCATTTTCACTTAATCAGTTAAATATAACATATACAGAGTCGTTTATATTTGATCTTCAGATTTTATTCTCTTCTTTTTTAAGTTTGAGTTTTTTTCAAAGCTGAAAGCAATTTTTGTGTTCCTTTTTAAATAGTTTGCTAGAATCCATGGGGAAAATAAAGGAATCGGCAACAATGAGGAGAAACTGACAACTGGAAGCAAGTTTTCATTTCTTCCTTCCCCTGCTTCACATTCTGGCCTTTCTCACTTGGAGCTATCCTTGGTCCTGTTTTACTGCAGTGACTTGTATACCATTTCCTGGTTCCTCTTCTAAACTGAACGTTATGAAAACAGACAGACCAGAATAGGTTTCACTTCATAATTCATCTGTACTTTTGTCATACGTGGTTCTGACTTATTCTTTTCAGATATAACAAGCATGATATTTCTATAGCAGTCACTAGATGCTCAAGAATGTCTGAAAGGTATGTTGTAACAGAACTTATGACAGTTATTGAAGAATAGACTGACACCATGGATGCTTGCAAGACTTTGCAAATATTATCTCATTCCTCAATAATCCATAAATCACAAGTATTTATTTTTAACTTAAGTTAGCCCCTTGTTCTTCTACAAGCAATGATAAAAAAGTCTATTCCTTCTTTTCTGCCTTTCAGCTGTAGATGCATACTCTTAATGACCAATATGCACACTTCCTGTAGAAATAACTTTTGAACTATCTCCTACAGGAAAGTATATGGAAATTTCCAACTTTTCCCCCCAAATTTCCTCTTTTGTTGTAACTGAGTTGGATGGTAACATTTCTACACACAAAACAAACTGGAACATAACAAAATCATAATTAACCTAATACAGATGTTTTAATTAATTTGATTTTTTTTACTTTGTATACGTGTTTGACAGTTATCCTGCCAAAAATCCATCAATAATTATTCTACTAATTCATCAACTGTGAGCTTCCATTTTTAATACATATGCTTGCTAAGTTTTATCTCTTGTTTTATTTTCCCTTCTTTGTTATAATTGCCCAGAGTCTGGCAATCAGAGTGGTTTAAAAATTGCCAATAAATAAATGTAATGAATAAGTGGCTAAGAAGAAAGTGAGTTATTTTGGTCTTGCAAGTTGGCCCAGCAGTATGCCCATTTGCAAAGGCAAATACGCCACAGAATAGTTCAGTGTTTGTTATCCAATCTCTTACAGAAAAGCTAATGGAAAATCTAATGTGTCTATGAAGCTGATTGTAGTAGCAATGCAATTTAGTAAGGAAAAAGTATTTTTCTGGCTATATATTTACTATATTAAGGCTGCATTATTTCCTCTTATTTATGGATGCAGCTTCTTCTACTTCTTTAAAACTGATACATTTTGCATTTTAATGCTCAAAAATTAATGTTTTCTCACAGGAACACTATTCTAAAGAATCAAATATCTTGAGTATTATCTTCAGAGTAGAATTTAGAAGCAAGCTTGGATTAAGAGCATTCACATAATTGAAGATAGCCAGAAAAAGTATTCATTTATTCATTACATGTATATGCTCTATTTCTTGCCAAAATAGTGCTCAAAACAGTAATTCCTTGATCTGTCTGCATAATCTGGATTAAAAATGAATTTGTTTTCATCATCTATTCTATGAATTATATCAAGCAATGTTAGAAACTGCTTTCTTGAATGTCAACCTTCAGAATTTAGACAAGCTAAACTTTCAGAACCCAGATAATAGAAAAGAAGACTCATACCTATATACCAGGTTCTCATTGTCAAGCCCATCTATTTAAGTAGATAACTGCACCATCTTCCATACTGTTGTATCTAACAGTATTAGCAGTTATTATTATATACAAAGCCAAGCCAAGCCAAAACGTTCAGGTCAATTTCAAGTGCAAACATGCAGTTTTCATAATATTTGAAAATTATAAAATCCAAGTAATGCAAAATTATGTTATGTTCACTGATAAAGTGTTGATTAATAGCATCATAATTTAATAGGCTGTAAACTAGTTCTATACTGATTTCCACATTCGCTTACCACCATAAAATACATTCCTTAGATTACTTTCTATAAAATTCTCACTGCTCTTCCAAATGTAAAGAATAGTTGAACTTCACTAGAGCCTGTGCTTCACATGAAGGAGAATCCAGAATTAATTTCTCCAAGTATGGTTGAGTAAAACTCCAGTCTAAAATGTCAGGTGAATGATCCAGGATGGATTTGCTTTATGGTAATTTCTCATATTATTGTAAAATAAAACTTTTTCCCTGATAAGCCATGGAAGATTGGAAAATTTATGTAAAAGATGTTGCCGAAAATATCCAATAATCAATATACAAGAAAATGGGAAGGTATATTGGTGCACTGCATATTATGCAAATAAATTAGAGTAATATGTTTGCCACTTTGCTCCCCTTTGGGAAAACAATATAGATCAGAGGTCTCCAACCTGGACTTCAACTGGGAGTTGAAGTCCATAAGTCTTAAAGTTGCCAAGTTTGGAGACGTCTGATACAGACAGCCCTCAATTTATTGCCATAGTTGGGTCCAGAATTCTGTTCCCAAGCAAGTTGATCATTAAGTGATTGTTACACCTGATTTTATGATTGTTAAGTGAATCACATGGTTGTTAAATGAACCCGGCTTCCCTCATTGGGTTTGCTTGTCAGAAGCTGGCTGGGAAACTCACAAATGGTGATCACATGACCCAGGACACTGTAACCATTGTAAATACATGCCAGTTGCCAAAAGCCTGAATTTTGATCGCATGACCACAGGGGTGCTGCAACAGTTGCAGGTGTAAAGACCAGTTGTAAATCAAATTTTTCAGTGCCATTATAACTTTGAATGGTCGTTAAATGAATGCTTGTAGTTGAGGACTACTTGTATGTGCATGTCTGGAGACAATTACAACACATTAGAAGTATGCAGAACTGTCAGTCTTTTAAGCAGCTGAATCATAAAATTATAAGCACAGAAGGGACCTTGGAAGTTTTTAGTCCAAGCTCAAGACAGGAGAACTCTATCATTCTGAACAAAAGATTGTCCACTTTTTTCTTGAAAAGCTCCAGTGAGAGAGCACCCACCAACTCCAGGAGGCGAGCTGAAGCACCCAGGAGGCAAGCTATTCTATTGATTAATCATTCTTACTGTCAGGAAATGTCTCCTGATTTCTAAGTTGAATCTCATTCTGACAAGCTTCCACTCATTGCTTCTTGTCCTGCCATCAGGTGCTACAGAGAATAAATTGACCTCCTCTTCCCTGTGACAGTCCTTCAAGTATTAGAAGACGGCTATCACATCTCCCCTGAGCTGAGCTGATATGACTGGGACTAACTAAACATATTTACATGAGGCCAAGAGCACCTTATAAGAAACCTTTACTGAAGAAAGATTAGGAAGCTATATCCAAAGAATTCCAATAAGTTGTGTTTCAAGAGCAAGCCCCAAAATTTTAAAAAAAATATTCAGATTATTTCCTATCTTCCTCTCATTCTCCCAAATCTAACTAGCTCTTTAGCCTCCTCTTTTGTGAATTGCCATCTATTTCTTTTTGTTACAATTGTCAGATTTGTTACCATACTGGTTTTAATCTCACTTGGATTCAACTACAAGTCACAGATGTTTTATTTTGGGGAGACTTACTTGGAGAACAACAACATTACATCTTAAGCTTCATTTTAATATAAAAATATAATCATTGTACAATCATAAAATGACACCTTGGCTTTAAATTATAGGTATTAAATGCTTTAAAAACAATCAAAGATTTCTAGATATTAAAAATAATTTTAGTATCTAAGAATTCTAATATTTGTATAACATATTATTCAAATATAAAAATTCCTAGATACTAAAATTTTCTAAATTTAAATTTTTATAATTTATTTTTTCTTTTAAAAAATAAAATACTATTAGATTAAGCAATTCTTAATTTAGTTCAACAAGGTAAGGTATTTTTAAGGTAATTTTCTGAACAGCTGGTTCCCATAATGCAACATATATGCCTTTGAAGCTAATATCCCATTAATATTATATAGTTCTTGGAAATCTTCTATCATTTATTGATTGCTGCATTTATAACCTATTGTTAAAAGCTTAAAAGCTTGAGGCAGCTTCTCTAAAAACATTAGCTTAATACAGTTTTGTTGCAGCTATTTTTTCCCTTACAAATGTAAGAACATACAATGCTGAGCTATTGCATAGTTCCCTTATTTAAAATAAAATCACCTACCAAAAAAGATAAATATATCAAATGAAAAGATATAATATTGTTTATCAAGCCATAAATTATATGTTAACACTCTCAATGCAACATATCAAAATATGCTGAGTACTTTGTGCTATAGTGGCAGTATGCACAATAGTGTCAAAAATAACCTTTTCTTCTCAGATTTTAAAAAAATATTCTGCTTATCCACATCACACATTCTTGCACAGCTACTCAATGATATGCAATTAGGACTATATTATAAAATAAGACACTGTTCAGAACAGTTATGTAGATGTCAATTTCATTTTATAAATTTAGTCCCAAACCATTGTTATTTCTGATTTTGTTAAAAGAATTACTTTAGCATTTATTATAATAAAGCATAGGGAACAGCATATCCCAAGGTAAGAATGTTTCCCTCTCTTATGGCCTGTAGTTAAAATTTGACTTTTCTAGAAAGCCTTTGGTGATTCAGAAGCTAAAGGAAGATCTGTGTAACTATTGTTTATTATTGCTTTCAGTTGTAAACAGTCACTTCATTTTTATTTCATTACATTTGATTTTGTGCATCATCTAGAGCAGGGGTGTCAAACTCGATTTCATTGAGGGCCACATCAGGGTTAGTTTGACCTCAGGGGGGCATGCCAGCTTGACGTCACTCATGTCAGGGGCACGTGAGGTGGCTAAGGCAGGACTTCCCTCAGTACTTCCCTCAATCTCTTATAATCTCCTCTCCTTCCTTCCTTCCTTCCTTCCTTCCTTCCTTCCTTCCCTCCCTCCCTCTTCATTCTCCTTTTTTTCTTTTCTTCTTTTTCTTTGTCTTTCCTCTTTCCCTTTCTCCTTTCTTGTCCCTTCTTGAATGCTGAAATGCAAAAGGGGAAACATTTATCCTCTTTTGTTTTGTTTTTAGTTTATTTTGATAGCCCCCTGCCAGCAAAAACTGAGCCTGGGGGGGAGGGTGCAGATAGCCTCCACAAGCTCTGTTTTTTCTGACAGAGGGCTGCAGGGGACCTGGGAGGGCCTTGGCTGAAAACAGGGCCAGGCTTTTGCTCTTTACAGGGCAGGCCTAGCACCCAATGGGCTGGATGAGGCCTGCGGGCCTTGAATTTGACACCCCTGATCTAGAGTCTTTGGAATGAAGTGGCTTATAAATAAATGGATGGATGACCAAATAATAAATAGTAGGTTTTTAAAAAAAAAATCAAAAATATTTTAATAAAAATATGAGTGTAAAACAAAAAGAAAATCCTTAAATATTAAAATATTAAATATTCAGCATCTTTTTTCCTTTCCTTTTCCTCTGTATAGTAAGGTTTGGTTCCACTTGCTGTTCTACATGACTCAGATTGTCGTGGCTATTAAAAAATTTCAGATGGAACTAGGCAGTATGTGGATAATATTTGCTATATCCAACAGGACAAAGTTGTGTCTTCCAATTGTTCTGGCCTACACATCTATTCAATATGACCAATAATTTTGAGATTGCTGAAATTGTCATCCAGGGTATCTAGTTCCAGAACCTGCAATAACCTTGCAGGTGCTAAGTTTGATGATAAGAAAATTCAGGCATTCATCTGAAGCTTTATGAATAATTACATTAAGTGCTAGCAATAAAAATATCCATAAAACATTTTCTTCAGTGGAACCAATTTTCTTATTTTCATTTTGGTAAAGAAAAGAACTGAACTAGTATATAGTCCAGGTAAGAGACAGTATAAATCAGATAGAATGACTATTAGTTCCTCCCATACATTATATGATTGTTAGTTTGGCCTAGAGATTATAGATTCCACTATTGTTGCAAACATTTCATTTCTAGCAGGATACACGAATATTGAACTTTATATACTCTCGGATAAAGGTGGTTGGAAGGAATTTTCAATTTTCTTTGGCATTTAATATGCCATGCATATCCAAAAATGAGGGCCTCTATAGAGAATGCATTTCATTTCATTTATAGAATGAATTACATTTCAGAAAGCACAGCAGGAAAACACAGTATGCAAAGTGGTCTGCACAGTTATACAAAAGTAGGCTATTTGAAAAACAAAAGAAAAGCCCTCGCTTAGAATTAGAGCCTAGAATCAAGTAAGCCAAACCCAACCCCCTCATGCAAGTTGTCTATGGACATTTTCAGTCATCCAGGTAATGGTTGTCCCAAAGATTGTCCTAAACTGAGTGACATTGTATATGCAGTGCAATGCAGTGAGCCACGTGCAGGTATTTACATTGGGGAAACAAAACAACCACTTCATAAACGCATAGCACAACATAGGAGAACGAACCCATCAGAAGTAGATTCAATAGCCCATCTGCATTTAAAAGATAAAGGCCATACTTTTGAAGACAGCAAAGTCCACATTTCGGACAGAGAGGACCGCTGGTTTGAAAGAAGGGTAAAAGAGGCCATCTATGTCAAAATTGAACAGCCCTCTCTCAACAGAGGGAGGAAGGATACGACATTATCTATCTCCAGTCTACAACACCATCCTTTCCGTAGTTCCAAGGCAGCTCCACCCCCTTTTGCACTACTCAGGGACCCTGATGACACAGATAAACCTCCAGGTTCATTCCCTCATCTAAGTCATTCATGAAGATATTGAAGAGTAGTGGGCCTAAGACAGAACCTTGTCTTAGGTTACTTAACCTACGTACCCACTGCTTACTTCCCTCCATGTAAATGTAATGCACACCCAGGAATACACTAAGGCAGAAGCTTTTCCATCCCAAGGATAAAATATGCAGACACAAACTGAGTAACATGGTATATGGAGTACAATGCAGTGAGACAAATGCAGATCTGTATACTGGAGAAACAAACAACTGCTTCATAAACACATGGCACAACATAAGAGAACAAACACATCAGGTCAAGATTCAGATGGGATACAACACAGTCTACAACCCAGTCATTTCAACAGTTCCAAGAAGGCTCCACTACTTTTTTTTTACACTTTACATTTACACTACTCAGGTGACCCTGATGACACAGATAAACCTCCAGTTAGCCTCAACGACTCTATAAAAGAATGCAAATGACCAGCTGTCTGCAAGAAATGTAAATCCTTCCATTCCCCACTAACCAGTCTGAGATGAAGAAGCTTCTTTGATGAGAAGCAAAAATATCTTCAAAGAGAAACCAGAATGTTCAGTTGTTTCTTGAAAAAAAAGAACCTTTGGGACTCCTAATGCAAGCATAGAAACATTTTTCCTGATGATCTAGACTGTAGTCTTGAGAATATATCACAATGCAGTGACATCACAGAAAGAATGCAGCTAAAAGAAAAACTATCAAGAAAAATGGATGTACTTAGCAGAAATTTACTGCACATATTTCAAATGCCATTTGTTAAATAAAATATATCATGTAAATTTGATGTCATGATTTTACAGGGCTCTGGAAAACATCAAGAATTAATTGGGCAAGTCACAAACGTTAAAAACTTGTCCATTAATTCATACAATTGATGATTATTGGTCATTGTTAATTATTTTAAAATGTTCTACAACTGATGGAGCACATCATCTTAGTAGCTTGGGTGAAGTCTTCTAATAACTAAGAATTTAACAAGCTCTAGTTTATCATTTTACTGCCTTAAAAGTGATGGATTTTACAAAATCTTCAAACTGCTAGAGGTAAAAAAAACTTGTCAATCTAACTACAGCATCTTTCTTAATTAATAATAATAATTTATTAAACATGTATACTTAACTCTCAACAATTAATTAAGCCAAAAACCAAATCCATGCAGCAAAAACTGTCCAAGAGATTCTTTCAAACATTTTTAATGATAAAATCCTACTATTCTTCAAACCTATTTTTATATCCACCCCACATGTAAAGTGGAACAGTAACATCTTGGGATGAGACTTTCCACTTTGGAAAATAATAAGGCAATAGAAGTGGAGTAGATCAATGGTATTTTGATTCTGCCTAATCTTCTGGCAACGTTTATAGCCAGGAACATGAACAAGAATAATTACAATTTAAATTTCTCACAAGGACTTTTGGTCACATAAAAGGATTAATGTAACTATTAAACAAAAAGACATGAATCATAAAGTTCTTCCCCACTAAATAATCACTGAGAATATTAACTGGACAATTAACTTTAATTAGACCTAAATCATTCAGCTCTCCCATATATAATCTGTGCATATAACATACTAATTTTAATGGTATTCAAGTATAACATGTATAAATTTAGCATACATACTTACATATTTATTAGATTATTTATAGTAACATTTGTAATTTAGCTCGAAAGTATTTTAGAGAGTCACATTAAGCAGTTTCCAACCACCAAGTCCAATTAAATCATAAAAGAGAAGCATGATTGTATGAGAAATATATCATCTAAATCAGACAAGCTTAATGAACTTCCAGTAAGAATCTCTTAGTATGTGTGACATTAATCAATTGGTTCTGAGGTAAGATTCAATAGAACAGGCCAGCTGTTTCCAGCACCTAAAGGATAATTTTTCATGCTTTTAGATACCAAATGGAACACATCAAATATGACATTTTTTGGCCGAGAAAAGCATGGCAATCATTTTAAGATTCAAGGTGGGTATTTTATACTTTCAGCTAGTAAGTTGTTTCTTGTGAAACAATCATATAAACTTTCATTTCAATTGTCATATTTGCTGAGAGCCTTTTCATATGCCCAGATGGATTCTTGATGGCCAGGCTGCTGAATAAAAACTGGAGCTTGTCAATGAATAATATCTTTAATGGCTCAAAATCAATCTACCTCCTTTAGGGCTCCTGTTCTTTTTAGTATGGAACATCTTCCAATCCAAGCTGCTTCCTGTCTCTGATTTCCCTTAAATGATGAGATTGATAAAGCAAAGCAGGCTATTAAACAAAGACAAGAAGATATAGATCTTCAGAATAACGTGCAGCTGCCTCAGAGTTCTACCAATTATATCTTAAAACAAAGAAACTGTAACCCACACAATACTTATACCAATTATCCTATCCCAAATGTTAGACTTCTCTATAACATATTTCAGTGCCCTCTCCTCTGCCATCCTGCATAGTTGATACAATCAGGCACTCTTTTCACACAGAGATTCCTCTGTGCCTTTGATGAAATTGAAAATTTGTCTTCCTTGGATGTAGATTTTGCAAGGAATCAGTTTCCCAAATAATTAAACCCATCATAGATAAACTATCTAAATACATCAATGGTATTTACAATTCTTAATGATAAGCTCCCTAATATCATCTGCATAATATCTTGCTTAAAGATGGTAATTGGGACCAGAAATTCTGGCACTGAGCAATGTCAACAAAGCATGCCATCATGTGACATTAGTTAGCAGCAAGAAGCCTGGCGCCGCTGCAATTAAGAGAGGATCACTGGTTGTTAAGCAAGGCCTTCCTCACAACCTGCTGGCTTTCAACAAACAAAGTCAAAGTGGAAGCTGGCAAGAAGTCATAAGTCCCAGATGGATTGCAAGCAAGCCAGCAAGCAGGTAAGAGCTGATGCCAAAAGGCAGAGCATGTGGGAGTGGCCAGTGAGGCATGGTGTGAGCAGGGCAGCAGAAGAGTAGCTGCTGCTGGTTGGGGAGAGAGTGATTTATTGAATGAACATGTGATCTTTCCTGCTGGATTCCACATTGACTTGGCAAATACATGACCGCAGGATGCTGCAAATACCATAAGTGTGAGCTGTTTGCCAAGTGCCCAGATTGTGATCACATGACTGCAGGCATGCTGGGACAACCAGAACTTTGAGAACCAGTCATGAACAAGTGATTGTTAACTGAGAACTACCTATAACTAAATTCTGTACCCAAGCCATAAGTGCTCAGATCCAACAACAGAAGTAGGTGTTTTATTTTAAAACTTAATTGGATTTTAAATTGCATTTAGTTGTTTTAATTTTTATGATCTGGTCTTGAATTGTAATAATAAATTTTGTTATTCCTACATGATTATCATATGCACAATTGTTTATTCTGTATTAAGGAAACATGCCAATGGAATCAAAAACTGTGCTCCTAAGCAAGATTCCTAGTAGCCTTAAGTAAAGAGATTAATCATTAATAATAGTAAAATAAAAATACTTTTAATATATAACTACATTTTAAAAGTCATTTAGCAATAGATATTCATAATATGTTAAGGGACATCTAGAGCACTGTTGCAGGAAAATAAAAGATGACTCCAACTGGACACAACTGAGAGCCACTATTAAGGCCTGACTCATGGTGGATACAGGGGAAAAATAGTATCATTCTCCACTCTTATTGCATCTGCACGGTGTTGTCTGTTGGCTCTGTTCCAGATCAACCACTCCCTTTTAGAACAGAGAGCTCAGGTGATCATCTTTAGGTCTGTGCAGATGAATTTGTTCAATACCTGATGGACAAAGTTGCTTGGATTTCTTCTTGGATGGAACCCATCCTCTGTCCTGGTCCTATTAGATCTCTCAGCGGCTTTCAATACCATCGACCATGGTATCCTATTGCGGCGCCTTGAGGGGTTGGGAGTGGGAGGCCCTGTTCTGCAGTGGTTCTCCTCCTACCTCTCGGGGCGTTCGCAATCAGTGTTGGCAGGGGGGCAGAGATCGGCCCCAAGGGCTCTCACGTGTGGGGTCCCGCAGGGGTCAGTCCTCTCGCCCCTCCTGTTCAACATCTATATGAAGCCGCTGGGCGAGATCATCCGGAGTTTTGGGGTGAGGTATCATCAGTATGCTGATGATACCCAGTTATACATCTCCACCCCAAACCAAATCAGTGATGCCCTCTCTGTGATGTCCCGTTGTTTGGATGCGGTACAGATCTGGATGGGCAGGAACAAACTACAGCTCAATCCGGCCAAGACTGAGTGCTGTGCGTACAGGCATCTCGCTCCAGTGAGTATATTCCACCTTTGGCCATAGGGGGAGAGGTGTTACCCCCTGTGAATAGGGAGCGGAACCTGGGGGTTCTCCTGGATTCACGGCTCAGTTTGGAGGAACAGGTGGGAGCCGTGGCCAGGGGGGCCTTTGCCCAGGTTCGGCTGGTTCACCAGCTCCACCCTTATCTGGATCGAGATGCCCTTTGCACGGTCACTCACGCACTTGTTACGTCCCGACTCGACTACTGCAACGCTCTCTATGTAGGACTGCCCTTGCATACCATCTGGAGGCTCCAGCTGGTGCAGAATGCGGCCGCGCGGGTTGTGATGGGAGTTTCCCGATACTCCCATGTTACGCCCCTCCTGCGCAAGCTGCATTGGTTGCAGGTTGCCCTCCGGGTGCGATTCAAGGTTTTGACATTAACATTCAAAGTCCTTCATGGCATGGGTCCGGGGTACTTGAGGGAGCGTCTCCTGCCGATATCAAATACCGGTTGCCCTGTGCGAGCACACAGGTTGGGACTCCTTGGGTTGCTGTCCGCACAACAATGTCAGCTGGCGGTGACCCGGGGAAGGGCCTATTCTGTATC
Source organism: Naja naja (assembly GCA_009733165.1). Classification (NCBI taxonomy): domain Eukaryota; kingdom Metazoa; phylum Chordata; class Lepidosauria; order Squamata; family Elapidae; genus Naja; species Naja naja. Next base: position 8,094,601 of record CM019153.1, read on the forward strand.
AGCCCCCGCCTTATGAATCAGCTACCCGTTGAGCTCCGCTGGCTCCTGATCTCTCCTCTTTCCGGCGCAATCTAAAAACCTGGCTGTTTTTACAGGCTGGGCTGGACTGATCTCCTGGGGGAGGGTGGGTTTTAAATTCGATTTTAATTCAGTTTTATAGTTGTATTTTGACTTGTCTAGTTTAATTTCTTTTTAAATAATTTATTGTTCTGTGTTTTATCTGTGAGAGCCCGAGTCCTTTTCGGAGAGTGGCGGCATACAAGTCAAAATAAATAAATAAATAAATAAATAAATAAATAAATAAATAAAGAAAGAAAGAAAGTATGGTGTAGGTCCATGTGAGATGTCTGGAGAAAGTTCTTGCCCAGTTACCTAAGAACAGTTCGATCCTGTTAGACATGATGAAGTGGACAGGATCCTTGATGCTGTCAGCCCTATCAATTAGATCCTTGCCCCTCCTGGTTAGTGAAAGCCTCCAGGATGGTGACAATCAGGTGGGTTCAAGCAGTGATAAATTCTTCACTGCAGGAGGGGACATTTCCAGGGCCTTTCAAGGAGGTCCTGGTTCATCCCCTTTTTAAAAAAAACATCACTTGATCCTACCTGCTAGGATAATTTCCATCCAGTTTTCCATCTGGTGGAAAAACAGGCTCAGACTTAACCCAGACAAGACTGAGTGGCTGTGTGTGCTGCCCCCCAGGGGCCATTTTGATTTTCCATCTTTGGTTCTGGGTGGGGAGAAATTATCCCCCTCAGAACGGGTTCACAATTTGGGTGTCCTCCTAGACCCACAGCTGAAATTGGAGCAACACCTGTGCTAGGGGAACTTTTGCACAGGTCCGCCTGGTGCACCAATTGCGACCCTACCTGGACCGGGAGGCTCTTCTCACAGTCACTCATGCCCTAGTCACCTCACGACTGGATTATTGCAACGCACTCTACATGGGGCTTGAAGAGCATTTGGAGACTTCAGTTGGTCCAGAACGCAGCCGCGCGAGCTGTTGTGGGTGTCCCGAGATACACCCACATATCACCGATTCTCCACGAGCTGCACTGGCTTCCTATTAGTCTCCGGGTACAATTCAAGGTGTTGGTCATTACCTATAAAGCCCTATATGGCTCAGGACCAGGTTATCTCCAGAATCATCTCCTACCCTGCGTCTCCCTGTGACCAGATCCCACAGAGTCGGTCTTCTGCAGGTTCCATCAGCTAAACAATGCCGGCTGGTGGGCCCGCGGGAGAGGGCCTTCTCTGTGGCTGCTCCGGCTCTCTGGAACCAGCTACCTCCCGACATCCGGACTGCCTCCACCCTACTGACCTTCCACAAAGCAGTTAAAACCTGGCTTTTCCGACAGGCATGGGGCTGTTGATCTCACGACTGTGAGCTAGCGAGATCCAGCCCTTCTGTTGTTTACTGTTTTTAAATTGTTTTTAATTTTTTTTATAAATGTCATTTTTGTGTTTTTTACTGTGAGCCGCCCGGAGTCCTTTGGGAGTTGGGCAGCATATTAGATAGATAGATAGATAGATAGATAGATAGATAGATAGATAGAAAGAGGTTGCTTGTCCACTTCAGAGAGTCATGGATGAAACAGATTATCTACACCCCTTCCAGTCAGGATTCATGCCCAGTTATGGGGCAGAGACAGCATTGGATGTACTTGTCGATGATCTCTGGTGAGAGCAGGATGTGGGTAGTGCAGCCATCTTTGCTCTCTTTGAACCCTCAGCAGCCTTCAATACCATTGACTACGGTATCCTTTGGGTCCAGCTATAGGGCTTGAGGATGGGCAGCAGTTTTGTGCAGGTTGGCTCCTTTCTACAAGGCCGGTCCCAACTGAAGTTGATAGGGAGGTCAAGCCCACAGCTGCTCCTTTGCGGCATGCCACAGAGCTCGGTACTCTTGCCACTCTCTCCACTCTTTTAACATCTACATGAAGACTTTGGGTGAGATCATTCACCATCACACATTTGAGGTATCATCAGTACTTTGATAATAGTCAATTTTATATCTGCATCCTGGTGATCCAAGTGATAGCGTCACTGCCCTCTTGTGGTCCCTGGAGGCTAAGAGGGTCTGGATAAGAAACAGCAGGCTTTTGTTAAACCCTGGAAACACTGAATGGCTTTGGGTGCATGGAGCGTCAAGATGCAGGACTTTAACATCTGTAGTTCTGGATGGGGTTGCACTACCCAGACAGTCCATAACTTGAAGTTTCTCTTGGACTCACAATTACTGCTTCAAGAGCAGGTGGCAATGGCAGCTAGAGATGCCTTTACACAACTTCATTCTTTTAACAGATAATCAGATTTGGAAGGGACCTTACAGTTCATCTAGTCCAACCCCCCACCCAAGCAGGAGACCCTATACCATTTCTGACAAATGGCAGTCCAATCTCTACTTGAAAGTCTCAAGTGATGACGCTCCCATAACTTCCGAGGGCAAGCTGTTCCATTGGTTGATTGTTCTCACTGTCAGAAGGTTTCTCCTTATTTCCAGGTTAAATCCCTCCTTGTTCAGTTTCCATCCATTATTCCTTGTCTGGCCTACAGGCCCTTTAGAAAATAGCTTAACCCCTTCCTCTTTGTGGCAGCCCCTCAAATATTGGAACACTGCTATCATGTCTCCCCTGGTCCTTCTCTTCACTAGACTAGCCATGCCCAGTTCCTGTAACCGTTCTTCATATGTTTTAGCCTCCAGTCCCCTAATCATCCTGTTGCTCTTCTTTGCACTCTTTCCAGAGTCTCAACATCTTTTTTATAATGTGGTGGCCAAAACTGGATGCAGTCTTACTGAGGCTTTATAGAGTGGTATTAGTACCTCACTTGATCTCGATTGTATCCCTCTGGTTAATGCAACTTAGGATTGCATTAGCTTTTTTGGCTGCTGCTGCACACTGCTGGCTCATATTTAGCTGGTTGTTCACTAAGACTCCAAGATCCCTCTCAGTTACTGCTATTGAGCCTGGTTTCACCCAGTCTATATGTGTACTTCTGGTTTTTCTTGCCTAAGTGCACTTTACTAAGTGACTTTACTTTTCTCTACACTGAATTTCATTTTGTTAGATATGACCTAGTGTTCTAGTCTGTCAAGATCCATCTGAATCTTGAGCCTATCTTCTTGGGCGTTAGCTATACCTACCAGCTTAGTATCATCTGCAATGCTATGTGTCAGTTGCATCCTTTCCTGGATCGAAGGCCCTGTGCTTAATCACTCAAGCCCTGATCATTTCACCTTTGAACTACTGCAATGTACTCTACATGGGGCTATCTTTGAACAGTATTTGGAAGCTACAATTGGCCACAGAATGTGGCAGCTTGGGCAGTTATTGGGGCCCCAAAATGGTCCAGGTGACACCACTGCTCTGCAAGCTGCACTGGCCGCTGGTTTACTTCTGGGTGCAATTCAAGGTGTTGGTTACTAGCACGGCATGGCATATGGGTCCAGATTAGCTGAATAGCCCCTTCATCAAAATGGGACTTACCCACTATACCCATACTGGCAGAGGGAGCATGCTACAAGCCCCATCAGTCAGGAATTTTGTTCTTGCCCTTTGGAATGTCTTATCCCCTGAGATGAGATTGGCTCCCACCCTTCTGTAAGGGCCTGAAGATCTGGCTCTGCCAGCTGAATTGGGGCCCCAATGGGGGAGTATCAAACTGGAGGTGGTTGATGAATTAAGAGAAAATCCCACCTCTCTCCCCATACTCTCTCTCCCCATCTGTTAATCGCAACTTCATTTGGATTACAATTCTATTTTTATTGTTTTTAGAAATATTTATCTTTTTTGGTTTTATCATTTTTAATGTTGTAAGCTGCCAAGTGTCATTTTAAAGTGAGATAGGAGGCATATTTAATAACAAATAAATAAATAATAAATAACTCAAACATTACTGTAGCAGGGAGTCCAAACTAGCAGCTCTCTATCATCAAATATTATTTTTTCTTTGAAAATCTAGAAGCCAGATAATTTTTATGCTGTGTTCCCTTACATGTGTAAAACTGAAGGTATGTGTAGCATTAAACTTCAAAAAAATCCAAGCGTAATAAGATGTATCCAAGTACAATCATCATGGCAGACTGTATTAAAATGCTAACAAGATTATTAAGAGATCTGTTTCTGTCTTGTTTTAATGTCCATGGTTTTTAACTGCTATGCATTAACTTACTTTGTGAGGAGGGCACTGTACCCCTTCAAAGCAATTTCCTAGCATCAGTCCAGCATAATAAATGATAAACAGCAATAATAATGTTGCATGTATGGCCAATCCTTTAGTGCAGGGGTGTCAAACTCGATTTCATTGAGGGCCACATCAGGGTTGTATTTGATCTCAAGTCATTCATGTTGGGAGTGCTTGTGGCGGCCCAAGGACTCTGGCAGCGAAAACAGGCTCCCGAGCTCCGTTTTCAGCTGCAACCGCCTCCTGCAACCCTCTCCCAGCAAAAATGGAACTCCATTTTCATTGCCAGAGGCACCACGGGCCAGTCCTTTGCTGTTTCAAAGGTGGCCCTGCAGGCCAGATCTAAGCACCTTGTGGGCCAGATCCACCCTGTGGGCCTTGAGTTGTATACCCCTGCTTTAGTGGTTATAGTATTTTGGACCTAAATAAATTTCTATGTTCTGCTACCTGAACAAGTGTCTGCTTTCAATCTGTGCAGCTTTTAGGTTAATTTGATGGTATTTATTACAACTTTTTTTTTTTAATTACATTTATATGCCGCCCTTCTCCGAAGATTCAGGGCGGCTTACAATTTTTGGGATACAACCCAGTGTGCACAGCAATAGCCTTCATTCCATTGTATATGCCTGCTTATTACTAATTAACAACTAATTAAAAATGAAATATTAGCTGGATTTACCTATCAAACAAAATCATAGAATTCCATGATTTCTAGATCTACAATTCTTGTATTCATAAAACACGTTAAACCAAAACCAAAGTTTATTGTGGTTTAATTCAATCTATTCATACAAATATTATTTATTGAAATATTCTGCTTTCCCCATTTTTAGTTTTCAAGAACACAACACAGAGTTAATGTGAGATTATATTATGTCGAATTTTAATATGTCTAAATCCATCCCCCAGAGCAAAGCATATTTTGTTACAATCAAGAAACCCACACCATGAAGCAATGTTTAGGTGTTAGTTTCTGTCTCTTACCAGACTGCACTATCACCAGTCTTTCCTTATAACTGACTATATTTGAAAAGGATTAGAAAACTCCTAGTTACCTTATGCTAGAAATTAACCTTGCGCTTTAAACTCTTACTTTGCAAATTAAGCTGCAGTTTAATTCACCTGGGCAGACTAAATATTTTATGTTCTCAGGGGCAATTTTGATATAAACTATATCAAAAACTAAGACAATGGCTAACTATAAATTAAGACAATGATTCCTTTGAAATACATGATATGCAGAAAACATGTATTCTATTCAATTCAGTTTCGTACAGTCATAGATCAGAGACCAGAATTAAAAAAAACACTCAGCAAATATACAATTAAAAATTCTAGCATAAAAAAATTAACAAATAAAATCTATGATAAAATCCAGTCTGTCAATTACACATGGTCTAATTATACTAAAATTACAATCCATAGACTGTGTAGAAAATTATACTCTGCTACAAAGCAGATCTCCTAAATATGCTTGTATTAACTCGCTGAAGTCATGCTATGTTTTACACATAGAAAACTAGTCAGTGAATTAGAGAAATGTTTTGGTGGGTTTTCATCTTTGAATTGCTAATCCCCTTAACAGTAAATTCCAATATAGCCTACGACACAAAAACATTCAATATTAATGCTTTCACCAGTTTTTTACCACTTGCTGATTACTTGCTGTAAGCTTGCTGTCCTTTTTTGAATTCCACTTTTTCATTTCAAACAATGCATCTGGCATCCTAAACGGCCCTACTTTGCTGTTGCTATGCTCCGCACCCACAACAGAAGGACTATCAACTAGTAATTTAAGAATCTGATTACCATGACACTACGCTTGCTGTCTAGAGCTAATTTCAATTTTTCTTGTTCCAAAACAAAGCAACTGCCATTCTAATCACTGGATATCCAGAATTAAGGCCATAATTACTCCTTCTACTGGGCTGACAACATATTTTTTTAAGTAATGAATTTTCTGATCATGCAATATCATTTAAAATGTTCCTGGAGGAGAAATAATATTCAGAAATGTAATTTGCTGGAAGATAATTAGGTATATTCTAACTTGTTATATAAATGATTTTCATTGTGTATATATGTCTTGTTTGGACACTCTAACATTTTTTTCCAATGCTCATGTACCTTTGGGGAAAGAACTATAGAAATTAATCATCATTATGTTCACAAGCATCAAACACTATTACTACTGTATATATATTATCTTCTTTCAAGCAATGATAAAGAACATAACAGATATAATGCCAAGAGACATCTCAATATCATATTTTATTCTTCAAAATGTCTCAGCGCCAATTTTAAATTTCACTTAGTTGCATCCCATTGCAAACCTGTAGAAGAAGGATTTCTAAAACTAAGAACAGCAATAGAAATAAATTGATACATCTGCAACACTGCAACAGATATTATAATATGGCAGTATTATAGAAACACTACCGTGTTTCTCAGAAAATAAGACCGGGCCTTATTTTCTTTTGACCCCTGAAAAGTCGGCCTAGCCTCTCTTGCCAGCGCCATCTCCAACAACAGCAGCAGCAGCAGTAGGACAGACCCTGCTGCCGACGAGAACCACCTGCCCTCCCACAGGGGCATCGCTTTGCTTGACGGCAGCTGCATCGACAATGTCCTGCAAATCAGTGAGTCCTTTGGGCTTCGGTGGGTGGAAGTGGCAGCGGGAGGGTTATGCCATCGTTTCTCTCCCCCCCATGCCTCACTTTGCTTCCTGCCCCAGAGCTTCGGGTCACAGTCTCGTCATCTGTATGGTCGGGCACTCTCCTCTTGCTCCAGCCGCCCAAAACTCCCCCCATGGACTTTTCCCCCCCTCTTTTAAATTTTCTTTATTCTCATTCCGTCACTTCCCTAGGAATACAGACTGGCCAGGCAGCTTCTCCTGCCGCCCTCCCGGTAGTTTTAAAAAGGGAGCCATCTATCCATTTTGCCCTTCGAGCAGAGGCAAACCTTCCAATCCAAACATAAGAGAAAGGGAATCATCCTACAGACCCTTAGCACTCCCCACCTTCATCTCCTTGAAGGACAGAAATAGGATGGAAATCCACCTCCTGGATTTCTCCTGGTAAATCCCAAAGACACTCTTCCCTCTCTCCCTCCCCCCTCCTTCTTTCCCTGCCAAGCTTCCCAGAGGATTCTCCTGCTGATTCATTCATTCGTTCATATTTCTAAGGGGGTGCTAAGGGTCTGTAGGATGATTCCCTTATGCTAAGTGTAAAGTCTTTAAGAATCCAAATGGCCTGCCAGTTTGGCATTGTGGCTCCTCTGGAGGACTAGGGTGCATAGGGATTCTGGGACATAGAGTTTCGTCCCCTTCCACATTAGATCAACTCTTTTTGTCAAGATGTGTTGATTGTCCCGGAACCAGGGATTTGCTAGCAGTTCGGTTTTGAGTTTCATGGTTAGGTCGCTTGCGGGTTGGTCTTGCCGGTCGCAGCATTGTCGTCTGGTGATTACTTGGGCTGATCTGATCTTCCATGTACAGTTCCTCCTCTGCATCCTCAAATCTGGCCTCTGGGCAGTCATAGGAAGTCATCTATGTTGTAATGCACAACTCATGTGGTATATGGGATTTGGTGGGTTGGACCCTCTGGATATAATGCTGACATTAGTTACCTCTAATGCTCTATTTACCTGGGAAAAGGTGAAGTTGCCGCCCTTCTCTCTTTTTCCTTCCATATTCTACTCAGGAAAGATCAAAGTCTGTGATATGTTAGATTCCTTTCTGAAATAAGAGCCCATAATCCATTAAATTCAAATTTTTATTATATATAAACAATAATAAAAAATTAGAAATATGTTGATAGAAACAAAAGAAGAAAAGGAAAAATAAAGAACTGGACTACTTCTGAAAATGCTGATTCCCATCATTACCATGTTTCCCCAAAAATAAGACACTGTCTTATATATTTTTTGGCTCCCAAAAACACACTAGGTCTTATTTTCGGGGTAGGTCTTATATATTTATGGTGCCAAATAGTGGGTGTGAGTGTGTAGGGGGGGTGTTTCGCGGGTGTACGGTTGCTCCCTGAAAAGTTTTCCTGGAACTGGAGATTTACACTAGGTCTTATTTTCGGGATAGGTCTTATATTAGGGCAGGTTTAGAAAATAGTGCTAGGTCTTACTTTCAGGGTAAGTCTTATTTTCGGGGAAACACGGTAGTATGCCCTCTTTTTCTCCTTTGTACCATATATACAGATTGGGAACAAAATCCCAACAACTCAAATCAGTATATAAAATAAATATCTGTGCCTAGCTGACTACATACATTTTTGGTCTCCAAGTTAAATTTTAGGAGTGGTTATCTTTTTTATTTAGAGGAAAATATTTCTACAAGAACCAAGAACTAAAATATAAATTAACATTGAGCTAACTCCATTCTTCTCTTGATTTTACAATTAAATGAAGTTATGTTGACTGAAAAGACACTTTTGCTGCCAGATAGCATCAATTTTAGTGCCGTTAAAAGATAGAGTCATTAATGTTTCCTAATTTTTAATAAAATTTCTATTTCTGACAAGAGTTTCATGTAACAGTTAACGCATCAGACTAGAAATCTGGAGACAGTGACTTCTAATTCCGCCATAGGCACAAAGCCAATTGGGTGACCTTTGGCTAGTAACTTTCCCTCAGCTGTAGGAAGGAGGCAATACAAACCACTTCCAAAATCTTGCCAAGAAAACTGCAGGAATCTGTTCAGGCAGTGGTAAGGAGTCAACATTGACACATAAACATACTTTCTTTGGTGAAAAGTTTCACCAAAATCTAAGAATTTTTCATTCTTCAGCTTTAATTTTGTAGTCTATAACTTAAAATCACCCAATCTATTTATTTCACTGAACATTCATATAATTTTAGTAGTAAGTGATCTATCTTTTGTGAGTTTAGGGTTATTTCAGAACTGAACAATAAATGTAATGCCATACATTTTTTTTGTTCCAGACATAAATATTGATAAACAACCCTTTTATTTTTGGCAGAAGCTAAGAGGCCCCAAGTGGGAATAATTTTGATATCTTTTGTATTATTAATTAGTCATCTGTTATGTTCTATAACATTCTTTCATACACAGTGACAATCTTTATTTGCTATCCTCATTGACTTAAGCATAAAAACTTGGAGGGTACCTTCACCTTTTTATTTTTCAATTATGATTTTATCCTTTACTAGAATTCTACTTTCAGGGATGTTAAGTTTTCCAGTATTAAAGTCATTTTAAATCCTTTGGTAAAAACTGTCAAATATTTTGACAGCTACCTTCTTTAATGTGCTGATGAATTTAGAATTGGAAGCATTTTGTTTGGCCTTGCCCTCTGAAGTATGAAAAAAATCTTACCAATTTCAGTACACTCAAAAACGTATTTTAGCATTTCATGGATTACTATGTCAGATTAAGTGAAAGAAAGAGTCTTATTGCTTACTGCTCATGATGCTTTATAAAATACTAAATACAATCTGGAATAAGAGTGTATGAGTCTGACCATGCTGTACAGTGTGTACCACATCATCTTTTATCTGAGAAGAGAATGGTTGGAAGAAGTTAAGGAAATAAAAAGTGCATATTTTTAGAAAAGAAATGAGGGACTTCTTTCTTGTTTATTTTGCATACAATAAATGCACATCTGTTACACCTTTTGTTCAAAAGTAGCATTCCGTAAAATCAAATTATATTGTAAAACAAAAATTGACAGCCACTATGTGCTTGCCATTCAAATATCCAAGTATCTGAAGACTCCATTTGTTTTCCAGCCTTATTAATTTTATAAGCACCATATTTTTTGGTGTATAAGATGTATTTTTTTCCTCCCAAAAGTGGGTGGAAATGTCTGCGCATCTTATACAGCGAATGTTGCCAAAGCCCCACCCACCCTCCGGCCTCCGATCCCTGCTGCTTGGAACAGGCCGAAAATGGGGCGTGCAGGGGCCAAAAACAGAGCGCGTGGAGGCCGAAAACAGGATGCGGAGGCCAAAAAATGGGGTGTGCAGAGGCGGCAATAGGTGATAGCGATCCCTGCAGCCTGAAACAGCTGATCGTCAGGAGGCAGATACAACCGATAATCAGCTGCTTGTGCTAAATCAGGCTGTGCTGAAGGTGACCAGGCTGTTTGCTGCAAGGACGCAAATTGCTGGGAGGCAGAGGCAGATTATTTTTCTTGTTTTCCTCCCCAAAAGCTAGGTGCATCTTATACTTTGGAGTGTCTTATAGCCCAAAAAAATACAGTAATTCAAAGTGACAAACACACACAAAATACTCCTCCCTCCTCCTACTTTCCCCACAACAAGAAACCTCTAAGGTAATTTGGGCAGAGAACCCAAAGTCAGCTGGTTTTTGTACCAGTAGGCTCTATCACATATAGCAATCTGATTTTAACCCCCATGAGATTGTGTTCTCATTTATGTTTAATCATTTTAAGTGTTTTTTATAATCTATTTTAACTTAGGTTTATTATACACCAATCACCCTTTGTGAGATATGATGGCTGTACAAATTTGATAAAAAATATTGCAACCTATGCCAGTTTCTGATTATCTTGCTTTATTATTGCCAAGAGAAAGAGAGAGAGACAGAGACACAGAGAGAGACAGAGACAGAGACAGAGAGAGAAGTAAACCTGATTAAATTTAAGGGAGCTTTATTAAATCCAATGGAAAAAAGCAGGAGGATGAGTGCACATTGAAATATAGAGAAAATAAATCAGGATCTGATAAAAAAGTGAGGTAATATGACATAACATAACTAGGAACCATAATTTAAAAATATGCTAATTACCCACAGACGTTTATCCTTGATATAATGCACACTCAGTCACAACACTAAATACAGATCATCTAAGATTTTACTGAGTAGATCAAGATGTTAAACATCTGTCCATCATAGCCCATAGTTCTGAGCTCAGCTCAGCTTGGGAGGAACCAAGTACAGTCTTTTTAAAAACTGCAGTGGATTTATAAAAAAAATCTAGTTCAGCTATAAATATTGCTGTTCCATGTTCAATTTCAAAATAATTTGTTCCATTCTTATAAAAAATATCACCTTATCTTTACATTGTTAAGCAGATTTCTTTTTATTAAAAAAGTATATTATTAAGGAGAAAATAGTAAAAACAGGGAGCTCAACCCAAAACATTTAAATATCAAGGTATCAAAATCCTAAAATCAAAAGAAGAGCACCCACAAGTTCATGTGTAAACAAAAATAAATGGAGATTACTGGTAATTTTAAAATAAGTATGCCTAAGAATTATTTTAAATTAGATGCTACTTTCATTTTTCCTTTTATAGGCAAGTCAGCTTCCTGTTTTCTCACCAAGGTGTGGTTAAATGTTAGCATCCTCAACAATATTTTTTCCCAGTACTGCCTGTAATAGTGAGAGTGTGAAATATTTTTAAATGTAAGATATGAATCATTGTAAACAGTACAAGAATGACAGTAGCATCACCAAATCCAATCCAGCCTTACAAGAATTGTTTATTTACTGATGTGAAAGAGTAAAAATCAGACAGCTTGCTAAGAACAATTTTCAATAATTATTTAATCTGTTGAAGATTCTACATAAAGCTGAAAAATGTTACATAATCATAAAATGGGCCAGAATTTTCCCCAGAATTGTTTAAAATTTAACATCTTGTGCTCCAAATTTATATATATCATCAAAATGGAAGATCCTGAAAATTAGATCAGCATGCTAAGATTAGATGTAAGCAAGCTGGCAACCGATGAGAAAACAAGAATACCAAAGAATATGTGATCAAGTAATATCACCTAGAAACAAGGAAGGTCAAGGAATAGCTGGAAACACTAAATAAGAAAGCATTAATAACAGCTATAGTCAAAAAGATTAGCAGATATGAAGCTTGAATTGCTCAGGCATAATCTCCAATTTTGGTTGAATCAGAAACATTTTTACTAATCCATCAATGGAGTGATTACAGTGAAGCAGTCAACACCTAACAAAGAAAAAAACAGTGCAGTTCCTGGTGCAGCTACCAGAGAACCCAAAGAAATACAATAAGAATTCAACTAAGATAATGAAGATGGATAATAAAAAAGAAGCTGAAATGAAAAAATGTTGTAATAAACAACAGAATGATGGAGAAAAGGGAAGATAGATCAAGAATTCATCAGGTGAAAATGAACTAAGTCAAGGAAGTAAAACTAAAGATTGTTTAATATGCACCAACAACTTTCAAATTGCTAATTGGCATGATAGCTGATGTAATTCAACAGCATCTAGTTGGAAATAAGTTCTTTCCACTTGAGCAGAAAGGAAACTGTCCAAACAGCAAAGATTTGACAAGATGATTTTAGAAAATTGTAAGAGAAAGAAAAACCAACCAGAATGTAGCTTACATTGATTACAAGAAGACATTGGACTCCTTGCCACATGATTGGATAATCAAGTGCCTAGAAATAAAGAGGAGTCAGTAGAAACATCAGAACTTTGTGCAAAGATCAGTGGCACAATGGAAGATATAGTTGCTGGTCACTGGTGATAGACTCGGAAAGATTATTATCAAGACAGAAATCTTTCAAGGTGACTCACTCTCACCACTACTGTTTGTCATTTCACTGACTCTTTTGTCAACAATACTGAATAAGTCAGGTCATGGCATCAAAACATCAAAAACATCCACAGGCTATCCCATCTCCTCTACACTGACCATTTGCAATTGTATAGTAAAAACACCATCTGAAATAGAATCACTGCTTAACACCATATATACAGCCAAGATACTGCAATGGAGTTTGAACAAATGGAAAAAAACAGGAAAATAGTGAATGGGGGACAATAGTGAAAACTGAAAGAATCAAGATGTCCTGTGGAAATAACGTCAACAGTCTGGACTACAAAAACTTGGGCATCTTTCAAGCTGACAACAACAAGCCTACTGAGGTCAAAAAGAAGGTTAGAAGTGAATACAGGGCTTTTTCCTTTTCCCCTTTTCTTTTTTGCATATAAATTAAAGAAAAAAAATGCCATAGATAATTCTAAAAATTATTTCTAAATAAAAACATAAGCCAGTCTATAAACACAGTGAACAGAAACAACTAGCATTTTTAAAAATGCCATAAACAAAATTCAGTAAAACCAGAAATAACTTCTAGTTACTACTGACTCATACCTTTCAGCTCTGTTTTCATACATTTGTATTAAAATTGCCATTATGGTTTCCTACTACGTATATGATGATGATGTTTTTTTTACCTAGAGATACTTTTTGAAAAAATGACCTTAATATAGTCAAACAACCTCTGCGGTCTCATTTGGAGAGGATGCCAATAATTTCTACTCAGATAAAAAGAAGTATTTCTCTAATTTGGTAGTAGTGAATGGAAGCATTTAAACATACAACTCTTTTCTCCAAAAATGTCCTTCTTTTGTCCTACTCTAACTTTTCCCTGATTTTATCAAAACAGATCATAGTTCAGTCAATTCTATTTTTAAAAGTATTTTGAAAAAAGCGTTTGATATTCATCTTTGCAGTTGACACCATAATTGTTCTTTTCTATTTTTCCTTGTTAAGAATAATAATGAACCACTGAAAAAAAGTTGCTTATACAGCATCCAATTCTTCCCTTTGTAAAACTTTAAATGATGAAGAAATCTTTTAGAATCTGTACAAGTCATGTCAATATGATCAGACTCTTTTTTACATAATATAGACATTTATTTGCTATCCTTTCCTTGCCAGCATTTAAATTTAGAACAGTCTTTTGTTTAATATTTATTGGAGCCAATATATTCAAATAACTAAAAATAAATTTTTTAAAAATGAAAACAGTTACATAAAAAGATATACATTATATAAAAATCAGCATTTTGAAAAAAGGTATCCTAAAAACTATGTTTAAAAGAAGAAATTCATAAAAATTAATCTGTGATTAATATCAGCAAATAAGAGAGAAAAAAATTCATGGGTATGAAAGTCAACCATACAGGAGAAAATGTCTGTTAAAAAGTGAACATTTGCTGCTGGCTTTTCCCAATAGCAACCTTCCTTAATGTGATGCCCCCAGGTGTTTACACGCTACTGGCAAATTCTCAACTTCCATCCCAACATATATAACAGGTGCCAGGTTGAAAAAAACTAAGGAAAAATAGAATATATAGAATAGAATAGAACTTTTAAAAATACATATACAATAAGTAAATTGTGTTATAGCTAATAGAACCCCAAACATATTCATTTAGTAATGGCTCAGATTTAAAAGGGATTATTTTGAAAAGAAAGGTGTTTAAAATAGAAGCCCTAACATAGGAGGGCTTTGCAAAAAGTCAGAACTTTAACTTCTACCAGAACGTTACATTCTCATCCTTTAGATTTCAGAGGATGGAATGAGGGATTTCAGAGAAGGTGGGATAGCAAGCCAATAGATAAATATAATAGGGAAAGGCAACTGAATGTACAAAAAGGGACATTCCACAACTTTAGCACAATATAGTCCCTATATTTCCAATGAAATCTATTTCCCAAGAAAAAATCAAGATATACACGGCTATGATACAAGTTAAGAAGGCTCTTCCTGGTATCCTGGCTATTTAAATAATGTCATTTATGAAATTATAAGTGAAGCACAGTTAAATATCTCTGTGTGTTCCATTAATGCCAGAATAATATGTAATGGTATTAAAGGTAGTCACAAAGCTCTTGTGAAGTAATCCTGAATTACGACAAAGGTTGAAGCCATATGTACTAGGAAAAATTGCAATCAGCTTATTAGTGAAAGTTGTGCAAAAGTAAACAGAAGGGGAAAAAACTTAGCAAAGGTTACACAGCATACACATACTTAAGTATTCATTTCACTGGACTTTGTTGTAATAGTTACCTATGATATTCTAAAGCAATAGATGTAAGAATAGACAGTACCATTATGATTATGTGTTATCAAGTTAGTGCGATTGTTTGCAACCACATACTCTCTAAAACATACTGCACCCAACCTAACCCTTCAAATCCTGAAAAGCCTTACCAATTGCTATTGTAGTCTACCCACCTTACTGCTGTCCATTCTTTTTTTTCCTTTTCTGTCCACATTTCCAAGTATTAGAGACTTCCCATAAGAGCTGACCACACAGAAACCTGCCTGCCTGCACAGACACAGGGGAGGATTGGCTGCTCACTGGCAGTGGTGCCGATAGGCAGCTGATTTCCTCTGATGAGGAATCGCTGTCTACTCCACTCAATCCAAGGGAAAGGAGAGTGGAGTGTAGGCTGCAAGGCTATTTGGGTGGAGGTCACCCCACCCTACTCACAAGGAACACCTGGAGGGAAGTAACTTAAGGAGAAGCCATGGGGAATTAGTCTTTGCCAGGAACAATTGTTTGCTTTGGCTTACACTCCCCCCCCCCACTTTGACTCATGTCTGTTTTGCTGTTTGCCCTCCCTTGCTTGGAAGATTGCTCTTTGCATTTTGTTTTGGATCTAGCCCTTCTCCTGTGGCCTGCATTTGGCCTCTGCTTCACTGTGCCTTTGGAACTGCTTCTTGCCTGGGACCTGTTTCTTCTCCTGAGGACTGCCCTTGTCTTGTGCCTCGATTCTGCCTTGTGGATTGGACTTGGAACTCTGGACCTTGCCCTGTGAGCCTGCTCCTACTTTGTGGACTTCTTTGTACTACTGGGGCTGTGTTTGGGAGACTGGGGGTGGCTGCCTTCAAGGTAGCATGGAGGTGGAGCCTTACCGGTCATTGGAGACCGCTGGCTGGAACATTTGTTAAAGAGAAATAAAGAAGACTCTGGAGGCCTGCCTTGCCTTGACCATCTGGGTAATAACATGAGGCAAGGAGTTGAAACAGTTTATATCCAGGATGTGAATGGTCTGTAGATACTTTCTTAGCGCTCTTTCTGACCCACACAATATGCAGGTCTCCTATGGAATGCAGGTTGGTTGCAATTGTTCTTTCTGCAGCCCTAACTATCCATTAAAATCCGTACCTGTCTTGTTTGATTGCTGTTATAGAAGTACAAATAACAGACTCAATAATTTGTCTGTAAAATTGCATCAACAGCTTCTGGGGCAATCTGAATTTCCTGAGTTGATGCAGGAAGAACATTCTTTGTTGTGCTTCTTTGATGATGGTTTTAATGTTAGATGTTCATTTCAAATCCTGGGGGATTACACAATCAAAAACCTGAATTCTATTGCTGAAAGTAAGTAGACAGCTGATACTGTGCTGTTGAATATAGTAAGAGGTGGTACAATAGAAGGGCTCCTCCTAAAATCCATTCTCATCTCTACCGTTTTAAGCATGTTCAGTTCCAGGTGATTCTGGCTGCACCACGGGGCCAGTTGTTCAACCTCTCGTCAGTAGGTGGATTATATGCAGACTATATTCCATCAGAATATGGCCATGATGTCCTGCCTGAGCAGGAGCCATTAGCCCAGGAGAATTTGTAACAATGGTCAGACACTGAGTCAGTGCCAATACTAATCTTGGATAAGGAGCCAATCTAGCATGCATTACTGAAACCTGGCTTGGCATGGAGTGAGAGGGTACACCTTTCTAAAATGCACTCAGTCAGGCCTCAGTTTTGGTGCCAGCCACATCTTCTTGGCAATGCAGTGGATTACTATTGTATTTTGGGTGACTCTGAAGGTTATCAAGGGGTTATCACTCTATAGATAACTATGTGAAAACTTAGTTGTGAGGTTCAGCCTTAGTTATCACTTGGGATTATTGCTACTATACTAGCCTCTCTGCTACACAACAGCTTTTTTCCTCATGATCCCAGTGCTGCTAATAGAGATCCTCGGGTTTATGATCCTGGGGACAGAGCCAGAGAGACCTCAAGCATGAAAACAATTGCTAATTCCCTCAGATCTGGACAATTTCTTTTTTCTATCCAGTCGCAAACCTTCCCTTTTTGGGAAAATTTGTTGTGAATATGATCTATTTTCAGAATATGATCTATATTACTATTTTCAGTCTGGTTTCAGACTGTGGTTTGGTATTGAAACAGCTTTGGCTCACTAATGACACCTGGTAGGCTCAGGATGCAGGTAGTGATTCCATCTTAGCCCTCCTCAATCTCTTGGCAGCCTTTGATACCATCAACTATGATACCATTTAGGTGATACTATTTATGATAGTATCATATGATACTATTAGTATCATGATATTATTTAGGTCTGCCCTTGCATACCATCCGGAGATTGCAGCTGGTGCAGAATGCGGCCGCCGCGCGGGTGGTGATGGGAGTCTCCCGATTCTCCCATATTACTCCCCTCCTGCGCGGCCTGCATTGGTTGCCCGGTTGCACTCCGGGTGAGATTCAAGGTTCTGGTTTTAACATACAAAGTCCTTCACGACATGGGTCCTCAATATTTAAGGGAGCGACTCCTGCCGATATCGGGTGCCAACCGCCCTGTGCGAGCACACAGGCAAGGACTCCTCGGGGTCCCATCGGCATGGCAATGTCGGCTGGCAGTTCCCCGGCGACGAGCCTATTCTGTCACGGCCCCTGACCTTTGGAATCAACTACCCTGGGACTCCGCCTGGCCCCTGACCTTCGCACCTTTCGCCATGATCTGAAGACCTAGTTGTTCGACCAATCTGGGCTGTGACCCCTCCCTGAGGGGGGGGATGGTTTCTTAAATTATTTTAAATTTTAACTTTGTTTAACTATTATTGGGCTTGTGATTGGTTTAATTCTCTTTTAATTATTTATATTTGTTACTGTTTTAGTTGTGAGCCGCCACGAGTCTTCGGAGATAGGGTGGCATACAAGTCCAAATAATTAATTAATTAATTAATTAATTAATTAATTAATAATAAAAATAAAAAAATACCATCAGATGGGGGACACTGTTCCATAGAGGTGATTCAAACAAAACCCAATATTCCTGCTTCCTGGGATACCTAGGGCCTCCATTTTCCTTTTTACTTGATATGCTGATGACAGTCAGCTTTATGTCTCTGTCCCCATCATCCAGGTGAAACTGTCATAGTTCTCTTCCAAGGTCTGGAATCATGGGGCCTAGATGTGTAATACAGGTTGCAGCTTAACCATTCAAAACACAGGAGGCTGGGGCCAGGAGGAATTGGGACACATAGCCCAGGAACTGGAGATATTTCATCCTTTATTCTGAACAAGATCATTCAGTTTCTCTATAATTCTCAATCTGAGGTCTTCCTGAAGTCACAGCACCTGCTAAAAGAACAGTTATGACTGGGGGTTCTATGCAAAACTTCATATTATGAAATGTATTTGAATATAAGTAGCTCAGGTTGGTAGTTGGACTGTTGATCTGAGCTCCGAGCTTGGTGGCAAACATTTCATCACCATTCGAGGAGACATCATCAGTGCGCTTTGAATTGTGCTGATGTGTCAGAGCACTGGTCTTTAAATACCTTTTTATGTGATGCAAATTGGTGTGCATGTTGTTTGTTGGGCTACTTCTGAGTCATGGTCTGACTGGACTATTTGATTGGCTGACTGTTGTTACTGAAGCATGGTCTTTGGTTTTAAGTACTGTTTGTGTGATGTAAATTAGTGTTGTTTGACAGGGTCAAAATCAAAACCTCAGACAGAAACAAACCAAAGATCATATATCAAATCCAGGGCAGCAACTGTGAAAAGAACTATGCTGGCCAAACAGGAAGAAAACTATCAATCAGACTGCACGAACACTTCCTGGCTATCAAAAGACATGACCCACTATCCCTCATATCCATCCACAGAAGTTTCAGAAAGACACAAATTTGATCCAACCAGGACGACAGTTCTAACTCAGACAAAATCAAGGGGAGAAAGAGTTCGTCAAAGCCTGATTTTCCACCAATAAGTCAATAAACAGACATATTGACATAGATCCAGTCTACCAATCACTGAAAATGAAAGAACTGCATCAACTGCGATCCTGAAGATAGCATTTAAAATGAACAAACAGGCACCCCACTATGCAACAACAAAAATCACAACCCATCAGCTCACAAGAAATTGGATGACATCCCAGTAACAACAACCAGCCATTCAAACAGACTGAAACCAGACTATGACTCAGCAGTACCCAAACAACAACACTAATTTACATCACATAGAAGGTACTTAAAACCAAAGACCTTGCCTCTGTAACAACAGCCAGCCAATCAAACAATCCGAAGTCAGACCATGACTCAGAAGTAGCCCAAAAAACAACATCCACACTAATTTGCATCACATAAAAAGGTATTTAAAGACCAGTGCTCTGACAGAGGAGCACAATTCACTGACGATGTCTCCTTGAATAGTGATGAAACATTTGCAACCAAATTGCCGAACTCAGAGCTCAGACCAACAGCCCAACTTCATGTTATGCTTCACTTGCCCCTTTTGTGGATTAGGAAGGTCCTGTTCACAGTCACTTATATCTTAGCCACTTCCCAATTAGATTATTGCAATGCATTTACAGTGTGCTGTCATGACGGCCTTCTAAAAGCTACAAATGATCCTGAATCTGGCAGTGCAGGTAACTATGGATATTCCTTGCTATGATCATATAATATCTCTACTCTTATCAGCTGCATTGGCTCCCATTATCACCTACATGACACAGAATATGAAGTCTGTTCCCAAGGGTATCTATCCATCACACATATTTCAATGAAGAGAAGGTGTTGTGTCACTTCACGAAAGTAGTATCATCTTCTGTCAGCCCTTCATGATAGTTCAGACTAGGAAACCAAAGTCGTGCATGCTAATACTACTTTTATATTACAAAATTATAGTAACTAATACTTGCAAATCTGAATGTTCCCCCTCCCTTCTTTATCTTCATGAGAAATACAGAGTCTTATGTGAGGCACTTATTCGGGTTAGTTTTGGCCTGGACTCAGATTTTTTTACCTGACAGTTGCTGTACTTGCGCCTTTTTCTCCTGTTCTTCAAGGTATACTTTCTTCCCATTATATCTTAGGGGAACCAGAAGTTGCATCTTCTCTATACTAGCTTCTGCCTTTTTGGACCTATGCTTCCCCAATAGAAAGTTGGCTCCAACTCTACAGACATTTAGGAAGGTGGTTAAGATTCAACTATTTCCCTGGGTCCTGGGAGCGAGGATATATTGAATTCTCAATTAGTGAGATTTCAATATTGCTCACCATCTTACCATTTTATCATGTTTTAATAAAGTATTTTGCTGATTATATTTTAACCCCTTATTTACTAAACTAACTGACATTCACAGTAGGTAGTAAACAATTCCATAAATTAAAAATTGCTGGTTGAATATGTTTCCTTTTACTTTTAGATAAGATCTGTTGTTGCATCTAACCAATGTCACATGGAAATTAAAGCTTCATTGACAAAGGTCTTATGTAGATGTACCACATTGGAAGAGCTGTCTTAAATGTTATTAATCTTCCAGAAAAGTGATC
Source organism: Naja naja (assembly GCA_009733165.1). Classification (NCBI taxonomy): domain Eukaryota; kingdom Metazoa; phylum Chordata; class Lepidosauria; order Squamata; family Elapidae; genus Naja; species Naja naja. Next base: position 8,115,149 of record CM019153.1, read on the forward strand.
CCTATTATTCAAAATCAACAGGAATTATGCTTGCATTTTTATAGGTAAACATTAAAGATTCAGGTTGAATATAATTAAGCAAATTACGAAATGCCAATCTACTATTTCAAGCATATCACCTGTTCCTATAGAGAACAAGGGAGGAGACTTTGATGGAAATAGGCAAAGTAACAAGGTAATGAAGACTGAAACATTCTTTAAATCATGGGAAACAAGACAACATTCAGAAGCAGTTTGGGAAAATGCTTCCCTAATTCACTAAGATATAAGAAAGAGGGGAAGTATAGCAAAACAGACTTGCATGATACTGTTAATATAATCTATCTCAATAAAGTAAAATTCTAGTTTTCCTAGGGTGTTAATTTTCTGACCTGGTCTTTCTAATGCAGTTCACATCAGCTGACATTATTCTCACTTTATTTATTGTACAAGATGGCTTTGAGGTACGCCTTCAGATTGCTTAGCATTTGATTTTGAAACTAGTTGTAGGGATCAGAAGGGATTATTGCTTGAGTACTAACTAGCCTCCCTGCTGCACAGCAACCTGTCAAAACTGCTAACATCTGTGGCTAGTTTGATGGTAGAATTTCCCAGACTTATAATTCAGGAAAATTTCAATCTGCTGCCCTTGAGTGTGGACTCAAAGACAGCTCAAAAAGTCATGTCCACCCTGGCAAGGTGATCCAAGTCCTCTGATCTGACTCACAGCAAAGGACAAACATTAGAACCAATTTGTTCTCAGGGCAGTGCAAAGGTGATCTGGAGTAGTAGGGTGTTACCACCAGCTCCTTGTCATAGATGGATTGCTCCCTGCTGGTTCTAGAATGCTCCAGTATTATATCTACTCTTAGGGGAGCAGGACCTACTGCAACTGTCACCCCAGGTTACTATGGTAGCTCTCGTTCTGTGACTGATTCCAATCAACATTTGTAGAGGACAGTAGTTGAGTTCAAGATTCCTATTTTGTGAGCTGCCTCAGGTCTCTATCCTTTCCTACTTATCTTCTACATGAAGCCACTGTGTAACGTCATCAGTCTTGGCTCTTTTTACAATCTGGGCTGTGCTGATTCTCTAGGGTTGGGGTTTTTTAACTAAGGGTTTTTAAATTTTAATTCGGCTTAATTTGTTTAATATTCTTTTAATTAATTTATTTATTGTTGTATTTTAGTTGTAAGCCGCCCCGAGTCCTTTTGGAGAGGGGGCGGCATATAAGTCTAATTAATAAATAAATAATAAATAAATCAGTCAGTATGGGGTGTAGTATCATATAGTATGCTAATGATACAGAGTTATATTTCTCCATACTGGGGTGACAAAAGATTCAAGAAGTCTTTTTCCAATGTCTAATGGATCCAAGGGTCTGAATAGAGGAGAACATGATTAGCCCAAGCCAAAAAAGATTGAGTTTTGCCACAGATTTTAAGGCTATCCAGTTCTGGAGGTTTTCTCTCTTTTAACTCTGGCTGGGAATGTACCTCTCCAATCAGAGTTACTGTGCAACTTTGGGTTCCTCCTCAGCTCCAACTCAAAGAGTAATTGGCAGCTGCAAGTAGAGAGGCCTTTACACAGATTCGTCTTGGGAACCAATTGCAACCATTCCTGAATTGGGAAGCTTTGCCCATGATGACTCATGTCTTAATTACCTCCCATTTAAATTATTCTAATGTGTGCTTTATGAAGCACTTGAAAGCTGCAGCTGGACCAAAGTGCAATGATGCAATTTGGGCATTCCTCATTATTCTCTATGACAGTATCTACCCTACATCCCCCAGAGATCCAGAGGGCCGAATATTGTTAGCCTTATATAGGGCATTGAAGACTTTTGCTGACATTTTGTCAAGAGGTTAGGAGAGCTCTCAGGTGAATGTAGGTTTTTTCATGTGATTAGGTTATTGTTTTCTCCCTGGGCACCAAAGATTGTCTCTTGTAATTCATATTTTATTTCTTGTATGCTACCCAGAATCACAGTTGTGAGATAGCACACACATAAAACATTTAAACTTATTTATTTAAATATAAATGCTACATATGAACTCATAAATCAATACTATCCTTGATTTACAATACAACTACCTCTCTTAGCATACACCAGGTTTGTTATTCTTCTCGATTCCTTAGCTTTAAATTTTAGGATGTAAATGAAATAATTAAAATGAATGTTTTGTGACCAGCCATGCCTCATCAGATTTACCTTAAACAAATATAGAAAATTGCAAAATTATATTACCTAATTTAATTATAAAGTTGTCTTCATGCAAGGAAACAAATTGCTTTTCCATCCTGAAAAATAATTATCATTACAGGTAGTTCTTGCTTAATGAGCAGTTGTTCAGGAACAGCTGAAAGTTATGACTACTGAATGACTGCTACTTATACCCAGCTCTTGAAGTTCCAGCCCTCCAAGCATACACATGATTGTGATCAGTTGCTTGGCAACCACCTTGTTCTTATAAAGGTTGCAGTGTCCTGTGGTCATGTGATTGCTATTTGCAACCTTCTCTGAAGCCTTCTTAGAAGCAAAGTTAATTTGGAACTAGCAAGGAAAGTATTATTTATTTATTATTATTTATTAATTCGACTTGTATGCCGCCCCCTCTCTGAAAGGACTTGGGGCGGCTCACAGCTAAAACACAACAATAAATAAGTTACCTAAAAAGTGAATTAAACAAGATACAACCAAATAAAATTTAAAACCCCAAAGTTAAACAATCAACCCCCCCCCCAGGAGGTCAGCACAGCCCAGACTGCGCAAATAACCAGGTCTTTAAATCGTGGCAGAAGTATAAGTTGCTCTTGTAAATCACTCCTATTCCTGTGGCTCTTTTTTCCCCAAGGATCCTAGCTACAGAGTAAAAAATCCCTCTGTATTTTGTACACATCAACACACATATCATATGGTGCCGGCCTGGCCACCAGCACACACCCCTTCACCCAAAAGCAGCCATCCTTGGCCTTGCTCCATTCATACACCATACCAGACACCAGTGCATAATCCCCTATCCAGCAGCTACCTCCTGCCCAGCTATGCTCACACTGCACTACAACAGCTAGTAACCTACCCACCAACCTGCTTGTGAACCACCAAAAATCTATGACTTCCTGCTGATTTCCCCACCGACTTTATTTGTTGAAAGCTAGCAGAAAGTTGCAAGGAGATGTTCCTTGCTTAAGAATGACAACAGGGACTGTCACGATTTCCTTCACTAAGCAAAACATGATGCCCACATGATATCATGCTTTATTATTGTTTAGCAATGAAAATCCTGGCCCCAAATAAATGAAGATTACCTGTATAGCCTAGTGCACGGGTGTCAAATTCACAGTGGCATCACATGAAGTAGGGAACTTCTTTCGCCTTTGCTAAACTGGGCATGGGTGTGGCCAGCGTGTGACACATCCAGCACACAGGCCGGGAGTTTAACAGCTCTGGCCTAGTGGAAATCATACACTTTTTGTTTAATAAAAGAAACATAATTGGGCTACAAAAGGGCCCAGTTTAAAAGAGAGCTTGTCATGCAGACTAAAGCTGTGCAAATGTAAAGGTCAAAAATTATTTCCAGTAGTTGGGGATACACATTTAGGACATGTCTGTAATTCTTTAAACCAAGATTGTAAAAAAAAATTCAGTTTTACAGTACAGCTGAGCAATTGCACAATCCTGAGAAAAGAAACAGCTATTTTAAGAAGCTGCAGACAGGCACAATGACATGAGCCTTGTGCACTCTGAAGCACATCTTTGCTTCTGAACATGAAGCAATGCAGAGTCATAATATAGATTATTTTGAGAAACATTAGCTAATAATCTGATTTATTTTCTGGTCCTATGATCACATATTCTATGTAACAATACAAAGTCACCATTACAATTGCTATAGAAAATTTCCTTCTTGTTCATAAAACCAAAAAATATCCTGGGGCAGGAAATCAGCAAAAAATTAGGGACTGATGCTGCTGTTAAATGTGAAAAAGACCTTGAAATCAACTGATCTGAATCCCAGTAATTCCAATCCCAGTAATGTCTGACCTTGTCTGTAATTCATGTCACCAAGACTACATAGAAAATTGCTTTTTAGTTTTGTTTTTGCAAAAATATTTTGAGCTAAATTTTACCGATTAATCAATTCATATGAAAGTCTTATCTGATACAGCTTGCTTCCAGACTCTGTCCATGGTAGCATATAACCAACAACCAAGAGCACTTTAAGTTTACATTAAAGTGACTGCATGAATTAAAGTTTTCAGAATAGTAATCTTTTACAACCATCCTCAAACCTTACACAAAGTACAGATCAGCTTTTTAAGTTGTGTATGTTATGAAGAGAAAATTATAAATAACATTAAATAAAAAATGAGAGTGGAATCCTTCATAATTCTACTTAGACAAGTAATTTTCATAGTATTTGAACTTGTTACCAAATAAGACTACAGCCTAAAAATAACACATAATGAATTTCATTAGCCAGGTATCCATTGAATTGTAAAAGTATATATGGAAGTGCAAACATAAAAATGAATTAATCCTGGGCAGGCAAGCAAATGTCACACTGTACAAACATCCTACTGATTCTGCCCACATTTGCTCCTGAATACTGCTGCTTCTCAGTTAATATTATAAATCCTTTATTTCATTCTTCTTTGTAGCTTACTCCTGCTATGTTGTTTCACAATTGCCAACATCTCAGTAATGTATTTTGCCCTACCCTGAATATTTTTTTCTTTTATGCAGTTGTTCCCAATGGTTTAAAAAATCACATACTGAATAAGAAGTATTTTAGAGCCACATTTATATTGCCCTTTTTCTTAATGTTTTATTTGACCCTACTAGTGATACCCAGGAGATCAGACAAGTATTAAAGTTATCTGACATCTTTAAGAACATTAGGAGCTAGAATTCCAGAATTCCCAGTCAAAATTAGTTCTGATTGCAGGGGATTGTGGGAATTGAGGTTCTAGCCTCCTTAAGCTTTGCCTGTCAATTTACAATAAGGCAACATTGACATGGATAAAGAAAAGCATTTGGACCCAAATACTATACCAAGTCTTATGAAGAATAGCAGCCAACCCCTTATTTTCAGAATAGTGGTACAAAAAACAATAACAACATGAACCATCATTTAAGAATTCGATAGCATTAAATTATTATTCATTCTGAACATAACAATAAGACTGTTTAAAATTTAAGGTGGAACTAACCGGATACCTATCATCACAAGGATGCATCCTAAGTGCAATATGTTAACTCTCCTTTAGAAAACTTAAGTGCACACAAGGGTTTTCTGATATAAGAGAGTCAACCACTAGATAAAATGTTAAGATCCTTACATATTATCACTGATTTCTATAAAGATCTGTTCACTTCTAACAAAAGTATTAAAATAAATTATCCAAAGATTATGTGGAAAAATAATAGTATTAAAGCTGATGAGATAGAAACCAGTAGAACCTAGGCTAGAAGGGGAAGTTATGTAAGTATTTATTAGCTGCTTTACAGAATGCACTGTTTGGTAACTTTAAAATGTGTTAGGAAAAAAACCAAGAGTTTCATCTTGGTAGAATAGGTTGTTGTAGGTAAATCTTCTACATGTAACTGGCCTACATCCTGTCTGTAATAACACAAATAATATAGCAGAGTCTTGTATAAGAGTCTTCTGCTGAGTAACCCAATTCTTGAATAAGAGATTAAGTGTCTGAAGAGCTGTGAAATAACACTGGCGATTTGGAAGCTCTTGATTTCACACCTGTAATATTTGTCAATGCTAGTATTCTTGTACTGTATAAAATTATCTAATAAGAGTTTTCTCGTGGTATACACTCCATTTCAATGATTGAAGATGAGGAAAAATACATTTTGTCCAGTCTGAAAACGGAACATGCTTCTTATTCAATGAAAAGTTGATTAATGTTTCTTACAAAAAGTTCAGCAGTTCAAGCCCTTTCATTATTTACTGTTTCTTAGAACATTTTTTGAATACCACTCATACCTAAATATATTACAACTAATGTAAGAACTGTCACAATAATGAATATTTAAAAAAACAAAAAGAACAAATGAAGGTTTTTTTCTTCAGAAATCTTCTCTGCAAGACAGGGGATCCTAGTAGAAAGGGATCTAATATGAGAGAAGTGGTGAAGTACACCTACAGCAAATCATTAAGAGATGTGTACCATCCTTCTTTGAGAATGAGTAGATTTTCATACCATGTGCCTCCAATGAATTCTTTATTATTATTAATTATTTAGACTTGTATGCCGCCCTTCTCCCTAAGGACTCAGGGCGGCGAACATATAGAGGAATATTTACAATAAAACAATATTAAACAAAACAAGTCTAAGATTACTAAAAACATTAAAAACAATTTAAAATTACAATAAGACAATAAAACAACCCACCCCCGGGTCAATCTAGGCCGGCCTGCTGAAACAACCAAGTCTTCAGGTCTCGATGAAAGGAGCGGAGATCAGGGGCCAAACGAAGATCCGCAGGGAGCTGATTCCATAGGGCGGGCGTCCCCACAGAAAAGGCCCTAGCCCTGGGAACCGCCAGCCGACAATGCCTGACCGACGGTATTCCCAGGAGGCCCCTCCTGTGGGAGCGCACGGGGCGATCGGAATGTGATGCTGGCAGGAGGCGTTCCCGCAAGTAACCTGGACCCAAGCCATTTAGGGCTTTATAAGTTGTTACTAACACCTTGAAGGAGAGTGCATGAGTGACTGTTCGAAGGGCATCTCGGTTCAGATAAGGGCGAAGCTGGCGAACCAGCCGAACCTGGGCAAAAGCCCCCCTGGCCACAGCCCCCACTTGCTCCTCCAGATTGAGCTGTGTATCCAGGAGGACCCAGATTCTCGCCCTATCCATGGGGGGTAACACCTCCCCCCCCATGACCAAAGATGGCACTTCCACTGAGCACCGAGATGCCGGTAAGAATAGCCACTCGGTCTTGGCCGGATTGAGTCGGAGCCTGTTACTCCCCATCCAGGCCTGCACCGCCTCCAGGCACTGGGACATTACCGAGAGAGCATCACTGATGCGGTCTGGGGTGGAGATATAAAGCTGGGTATCATCTGCATATTGATGATACCTCACCCCAAAACCACAGATGATCTCGCCCAGTGGTTTCATGTAGACATTAAACAGGAGAGGTGAGAGAACCGACCCCTGAGGCACCCCACAAGTGAGGGGCCTCAGGGACGACCTCTGCTCCCCTGCCAACACTGACTGCGAGCGGTCCGAAAGGTAAGAGAACCACTGTAAAATGGTGCCCCCCACTCCCAACCCCGAGCCGCTGCAGAAGGATACCATGGTCAATGGTATCGAAAGCCGCTGAGAGATCTAAAAGGACTAGGAGAGAGGAAAAACCCCTGTCCCAAGCCCTCCAAAGATCATCCATCAGTGCGACCAATGCTGTCTCGGTGCTGTGCCCGGGCCTGAAGCTCGATTGGTACAGGTCGAGATAATCAGTTTCCTCCAGGAACAGCGGAAACTGCTGAACCACCACGCTCTCGACAACCTTCGCTAAGAAGCGAAGGTTGGAGACAGGACGATAGTTATTCAAAACGGTTGGGTCCAGGGCAGGCTTCTTGAAGAGGGGTCTCACCACCACCTCTTTCAAGGCAGCGGGAAAAACCCTCACTCAGAGAAGCGTTGACAACTGCCTGGAGCCAACCGTGTGTAACCTCCCTGAAGGCATAAACCAACCAGGAAGGACACGGGTCCAATAAACACGTGGTGGAAGACAGCCTCCGCATGATCCTGTCCACTTCATCCAGGGAGACAGGGTCAAACTCAACCCAGATAGGATCCACAAGACTCGTCACCACTCCATCATCTAAACCCTACCAAACAGAGTCCAAGCCGGACCGAATCTGAGCGATCTTATCCGCCAGATGTAAATTAAATTCCTCCGCTCTGCCCCGCAAAGGGTCCCCCCTCACCTCCAAATGCAGGAGGGAGCGAGTGACCCTGAACAGGGCAGCGGGGCAATCATCTGCGGACGTGATCAGAGCGGAGAAATAAGAACATCTCGCCGCTCTAATCGCTTCCAGATAAGTTCTAATATAGGCTCTTAGCTGGATACGGTCAGACTCGGAACGACTAGTCCTCCATCTGCTTTCCAGGCATCTCTTCCGCTGCTTCATCCCCCGAAGCTTCTCCGAGAACCAAGGAGCTAAACGAGGTCTGCGGCGAGGAAGAGGCCGCAAGGGGACAACCCAGTTGAGCGCTGCCAAGGCGGCCTGTTGCCAAGCGGCTGCCAGGGTCTCGGCCGGGCTGTGGCCGAGGGAGGTTGGCAAGGACCCCAGGGCCATCTGAAACCTCTCCGGGTCCATCAGGCGCCTGGGGCGGAACCATCGTGTCGGCTCCTCATCCCAGCAGCGGGGGGCAGCCGATTGGAAAACCAGCCTCAGGAGATAGTGATCTGTCCATGATAGGGGTAAAACAACCGGAGATCCACCCCCCAGATCACACCATTGTCCCGAGATAAAAACCAGGTCGAGCATGTTCCCCCCCTCATGGGTGGGTCCCTGGATCACCTGGGTCAGGTCCATGGCTGTCATGGATGCCAAGAACTCCCGAGCCAAACCAGAGGCCACTCCCAGAGAAGGCAAGTTGAAATCCCCCAGGACCATAAGCCTGGGAAACTCCACCGCCACCCCCGAGAGGGCCTCCAGCAGCTCGGGAAGGGCGCGCAGGTGGGGACAGGTACGTCAGCAACAGGCCTAACCGACCACCCGGGCCCAACCTCAGGAGGAGGGACTCACACCCGCCTATCTGCGGGACAGTGACCTCCCTTGGAAATAAGGTCTCCCTAATAACAATGGCTACTCCTCCGCCCCTTCCCTGAGCTCGTGGTCGGTGCAGCACCTGGAAACCTGGGGGACAAAGATTGCACAGAGGGACACCCCCCTCCGGTCCCAACCAGGTCTCCGTAATACAAGCCAGATCCGCAGCCTCCTCAATAAGTTCACGGAGGAGGGGGCCTTATTAGCCACGGATCTGGCATTTACGTACACCAGCCTAAGCCCAGGGACCACGCCTCCCAAGACCCTAGAGGAGCGGGCAAAGACCTGAGGGTCGGAGCGCTCCACCGCTCGTACACAGCAGAGACGCGCTCCCGACACATAATTTGGCCCTCTGTCTCGCCTACTCCTGCCATAACGGATCGCCCTAGGGATTATTAATCCTCCCTGCTCAACGGACCCGTGGCCCCTTCACCCTGCCCCTCCACTACAAGACCCCTCTCCGGCCTGGATAAACCAGAATCTTCCAACACAGGGTAAACCCCCTCCCTCCTCCCTATCCCATTAAAACACCGAATTAAAAAATTTAAAAGTCGTCCCTTAATACCAAATTTAAAATTTAACCCCTTGGAACTAAAATTTAACCCCTTGGTCGTGCCTTTGAACTACACTGACATAAATCTCAATCCGATCATTAGTATTTCGGTGGGTCTGAGGTCTAACTTTTTTCTAAAAGTTTCCTTTTTCCTCTTTATATTCAGTCTGTGTTGTGAGGAAAGTTAATGGTAGGTAAGGTTACATTTCACATATGCTACACTAAACAAAAATAGATCTAATCATATTCAGCACTGACCAATTGATGACAAACTTTGGGTTATTTCGCATCTTTTCTAAAAAATATATTTGTGATGCAGTTCTAACTTCAAATAAGACAAGGAGACCAACGAGGTAAGATGTATTGCCATAACTCAAGTAAAACTAAAGATGGGCGTTTAGGCAAGCTGGAAATGTTTTCTTTTTAAAAACACACACACACGTACACAAAAAGCTGCGAAGCATTTCCAAGTATATCAAACTGGAAGTTCACACTAGCAAATTTAGATCCAAGGGCTTGGGAAGCCATGGCTGACGGATCTTTCTCCGCCTAGCTCCATTCTACCGACGCGCTGAAAATCCCCAAGGAAGTTCATTTCCAGGGACACAGCACGACGCAATTCCCGGTCCAGAGTTCTGCAAGCAGCGCCGCTTGCCCGGGAGAGAGGGGACCCAGCCTCATTTCCCCAGGAATCGCCACCCACCCCGCCCCCGTGCCGAAAACCTCATGGATGGACCCGGGGGAAATCGTCGTCTTAATGGTGCCAACTCAGAGCAGATGCCCCGACCCAACAGAAGGTGCCACCAATTGGGCAAGGAAGTTGGATTAAGGACTCACCTCTGAATTCCTTCCATTTCTCTACCGCCCCCAGCACTACAGAGAACAGCACCGGAACTGACATGATAATCGGTATAGGCGGCGGCAACAGCAGCAATTCGGGGGAGGTGGGGGGGGGAAAGGACTCGTGAGGAGAAGCGGCAGCACTTACCCGGAGAGCTTAGCAATCTTGACAAAGCTAAACACATCCATGCAGGGAACCGCCTGAGCAACGCCTCACTTGTGCACTCGCTTGCTCATTCCAGCAACCGCTCCGTGCCACGAAGAAGGTTATGCATGGTTGTTTTTCCTTCTCCAGCAACAGCGGCTATCCTTGCCGAGGAAATCGCCGGCGACGGTTCCTGCTACCCCACCCCCGCTCCGGCCGGCCGGCAGCTGAGCGTGCAGCATCCACCGGCACCATGAAGATCGTGGGGAAGCGCGCGCACCCGCGCACCTCCCCGGCTTAGCTCGCTGAGGCGTTAGCAGGAGAAGTGAGCGCGCCTTTCCTCCGCGCCTGCGCAGAGAGGTCCGCCTCGCGCGCAGAGCGAGGAGAAGCCGGGGAGAAGCGGGAGCGACTAACTGGTAGCACTGAGGCGGCAACGGCTTGGATTTTGGGAGGGGGGGGCAATGAAAGCTCAGCCTGCTCCCACGAGAAGAAAGCGGCCGGTCCTGAGGAAGATCTCGGGTTCAAGGCTCTGTTCACTTTTTAGTGGTTATTTTTTTTTATCTGAACCTCAGTTCCTTATAATGTGATGGGAAGGTTAAAACAGCGGGTCTCTCGTTAGTTCAGCATTTTGTCCTCTTGAGCCAACAGATAAACCTTTACAGTCTTTTTAAAGCAGTTTAAAACTTGGGGCAGGAAAGGGCTTGGACTAATCCCACGCTTCCCATTTAAGATTACGGATTGGTAATATGGGGTGAGCTCCCGTTCCTTCCCCAGCTCCTGTCCACCTAGGTAGCAGTTGGAAAGCATGCAAACTAGGGACCCCCTTCGTTGGAAGGTAATAGCACTTCGTGTACCCCGGTGTATAGCCATGCTGGCTACATGACTTAGGGGAAATGCCAATGCTGGCTCCCTCAGCCAAGAAACTGAGACGAACACCACGCTGGACGTGACGGAACAGAGAAGCCTTTACCTTTTTAGTATGCAAATAAAGATTGTGTATTATAACAATTCTTATTAAAGTCCTGTAGGTACTTAGATTTTTTTAAAACAACGATACTAAAAATTCTAGCAGTTAAAAAAAGTGGTCATTGCTGATGGCAATAAACTTGGCCAGTTTGCCAAGTTTATTGCCATCAGCACTGAAGTTGTCCAGTAATATCCGAGAATTAATCTAAGAAAGCTTCATAGCATCTTCATTTGCAGTGACCTGGCCTTAATAGAAGATAAATGGAAGTATTATTTCCATGGCCTTATTTTTCATTAAGATTAAATTACAGCTCTGCTAAAAATTATTAATATTTTGTTAGATTTAAAGGTGTCGTGAGATTCTACTTTTAATAATAATAGAGCTTGAAGCAAGACTCTGGGCTGCAATGAACATTCCCATGTTTTTAATGGTAGCTGCTGTCTAATATTCTTTGCCATCATTTTTTCTGGCATCTGCATGATAAGAGAAATGAAGTCAAATACAGAGCAACAAATAATATATGGGAGCCCTTGGATTTAACAGCAAGAGCAATTCCCTCGGAAAATTTTCTATTCTGCTAAAATGCTGAGATTTGCTCTCAGGCAGTAGGTCCCATCCTGGCATGATAAAAAAGATATTGTTGAAGTAAATATCTAGCAAATACTTAACAATTTCTAATGTCCTTACTTAAGCCCCAATATCAACCAAGTCTAATAGGAAGGAAGTCTCCAGAGATAGCCCTGATCAGTTTTCTATTACTTATCCTACTATCTATAGGCAAGGAGGTAATTTAGTTGTATAATTCAGGAGAATATGCCAAATTGTATGTTTTGGAAAATAATAAATGCCCTGTTTGATATCTTTTTCATATTCTGCTTGGAAATCTGAAACTTTAAACTATTTTTTGACTGTCTGCACTCATGTAAACAAATAATAAAAGCTCAAGCAATTGGGTAGAAATATTTAATCCTCTGAGACGGATTCAACAATTGTTAGTTGTAATCTTTCTTCATACATTATTGTTGGAATTGTTTGTCATTGTCTTAAAAATATTTTCCACAACATTAAATGGAGTTTCTTGGCCTGACAATTGACTCGCATTTATTTTCACAGGAAAAGGGCCTTTATTTTCAAAAGGGCCTTGGTGGTGCAGGCTGTTAATAGCCTAGCACTTAGTTCCAACTGCCTGTAATTATTGCAGGCTCGAATCCCACCAGGCTCAAGGTTGACTCAGCCTTCCATCCTCTTGGGGTAGGTAAACTGAGGACCCAAGATTGTTGGGGGCAATAAGCTGACTTTGTAAAAATGCCACTTAGTAATAAGCAGGCATATACAATGGAATGAAGGTTATTGCTGAGCGCATTGGGTTGTATCCCAAAAATTGTAAGCCGCCCAGAGTCTCCAGAGAAGGGCAGGATATAAATATGAATTTGAAAAAAACCTTCTTTGATAATTTATCATATTGTATACTTAACTCTGACTCATTAGTTAATTTTGACAAATAGTTATTTTATAAATAGCCAAGTTAACTGTTTGCTTACAAGTATATCAGCCTTCCATCCTTCTGAGGTCAGTAAAATGAGGACCCAGATTGTTGGGGACAATATGCTGACTCTGTAAACCACTTAGAGTGGGCTGTAAAGCACTGTGAAGCGGTATATAAGTCTAAGTGCTATTGCTATTTCTATATATGTATTTAATGTTTGTTATGAATGCATGTACAAAGTAGAGATAAACAATTATATACAAATTCTATATCATTCTAAATAAGATAGTTTAACAAAACTATGTAGCTCCAAAGATTCTGAAATAGTGAAATAATGAAGCTGAATATGTTTGCTTTTACCATTTTGAAGAGGCTAAAATAATAACTCATTTTATTCATACTTATTTCTAGCATATGGAATTTAAATGTTTGAATTCCTTGCACAGCTTAAAATACGTCTCGCTAGTTAGTACTTCCTAATTAACCCCTGTCAAAAAATGTTTCTCAACGAAACAAAATAAAAGGTTGTTTATGAAAATGAGCTTGTAATTATTTCATTGGTACTAAAGCAGTTTCAATGTTGTGAAAAGTGCTTATGTTCAAATTGACTGAATTTGTTTTCATGTGTTGCAGAGTCAAAAATAGAATGATTGTTTTAAAAAATTATCATGCTGCATGGATCTTATATGTGGGATGACCCTTGAAAGAGGTTCAGGGGAACCCAAGACTACTAGTCCTCAATTACTCAAAACAACTGGAGCACCACTTGAACACCATCGGCGCTACAAATTCACCATCAGTCAATTGCAAAAGGCAGCTTTACTCAAACAGTTTACATCCTGCAATGATACCTCTAACACCACAAAACATCAAAATCTACCTATCCACTGCAGGTCCTTGGAAAGGATTAGATAGGTGTGTTGGAAGTTAAAACCCACCACTCTCCTAGAAAAATGAAATATTTTAGGATATAATAAAAAGGCAGAATATTGCCCCAAAAAAGAAAAGTAGAAACTCAGATAGGCAGAAACTCAGCCCCTCCCACCTTTGCTCATTATTCTGCCCTAGGCCAGTCTATTTTACATAACAAAGATCTACTCCAGGTAAAGCTATAATAGGAATTGCCCAAAGCTCTTTCATTACATCATCATCCAGCAAGGCTCAACGAAGCCTGGGACTCAGGACAGCCTACAGAGTTGCCCCTGCATGGCCCCATGGGAGTCTGACAACCAATCAGAATACAAGCTCAAATTCAAATCCCAACAGAGGGTATAAAACAATTGCACTCTCAGCATTTCAGCCCTTCCTTCTTTCTTCACAGAAGGCATGTGATCCTGTCCACTATTAAACCATCTTTCCAAGCAGTCACCATGTTTCCTGTGTCTTTCTTCCCCACTTGGAACTGAACCCAAAAGGCTATTTCTTCCAATAGGTGGATAAAAATGCTATATCCAGTCTGAATATCTGGCTGACTATGCGACAAACTATGATAACCATTACTTTTATTTATTAAATTTGCAAATTGTTTAAATTGTTAAGAACCAGAAAGCAACAGGAGACAAAAATGAATAGTAAAGATGGCAAGAAGGACAAAACCATACAACAAAGAAAAGTTGTACTGTCTGAAGGGATTTCAGCTACCCCCACCAAATGATTGGGAAAAAACAGCTCTTCCAGGCCCTTTCAAATACCAGTAGGCTTGGGGCTGTTTGAATCTCACAGGACTTGATTCCAGAAGACGATGTTGCTGCAGAAAAGGTACGATTTCAAAACCCAAATAGATGGCATTAAATAATTGAAGGAACCAGGAGCATGCCAATCCTGCCAGGTCAGTCAGGCTGCTACTATGGTAAACAGGCCCTTAAATAACTAACCGAAGGGCTTTATAGATAAAAACCATTGGCCATGATGCTTTGTAAATATTGTTTGTGGGCCATATTCAAAGGTTGGCAAAATGTTGATGTGATATGTTCTCTAGACTGCTATCTTGCAATTATTTTGTAATATGAGCTTTCCAGATCACATTTCACTGCATGAAAATGGAATTATACATAAATAAAGATTAAACAACTTGGTGACATTTAATGGGTTCTATGGTGTACCTTTTTTCTATAGACTTGATTTCTTCAAGTACCTCTACAAAATCACATTTTGCCTTCTTGGCTAAGGCACTGACTCACTCCTGAATGCATACCTATTGAGAAACAAGTCTTTTACATGGCTAAAAAAATAATTAAAAGGGCATTATGTTTCTAGAGCAATATGAAAGAGATATTTTAAGGAAAGTTCTTCAGTATACTTTTCTCTAAGTATGCCATGGGTAACTGGCTATAAAAATCAGAAAATACCACTGGTGGAAGTGATGAGTTTGCTTTTTCAATCTGTAATACAATATGTAATACTTGTTTGCCTTCCTGCCTCAAAAACAACCTGAAATACATTTTCAGCATAAATTTGGTTGCGCTGGAAAAAGTTAGTGGTTTGGTGTGCTCAGTTATAAGCACAAAAAAAAACAATAAAAATGAAGGACATTTTAAAAGTCATTGCAATTGGGCATGATAAAGAAAACAGTGCTTTACAAGAAGGAGCAAAGAGCAAAGCAAAAGCAAAACACCACCAGGGTAGATGTAGAAGATATGCTGAGCCACTGAAGTTCAAGAATAACTATGAAAGTCTTCCAGGCTCCAAGCTTTTAGGAAAAGAAAAGGAGACAACTTTCAAATAATCTTGGAAGAGTAGAGGGGATGGAAAGAAGAAAGAAAAGGTAAATAATTACCAATGTAATATTGTGAGTAATAGAAATCAATGTATGGACCATTAGCTCTGGAAGCATACTTCTTCCAGGAGCCTAGATTAGGAATGTAGCAGAATAATTTACCATATGTTCATTGGCTATTCATGCTCCTCCATCCAGGGACAAATGATACTCTCCATAAATGATCCTCCCCATAAATGATACTCCCCAAAGCAAGTGAAAACATATTACTATGCAGGGGTGGGCTTCAAAAATTTTAGCAACAGGTTCTCTTCCCGGTTGTTGAGTGGGCATGGCCATGGTGGGTGTGGCCTAATCAGCCTCCTGCACCATCGGGGGGGGGGAAATGCCCCCCTGGGCTCCAGAGGCCCTATGGAAGCTGGAAACGGGCCTGAACTTCCAGGAGGCCCATTTTTTGCCCTCCTCAAGCCTTCCCATGTACCTTGCACTTACCTGCATCCAAAACGGCCTGTGTGGGGACTCCGGGGAGGGGAGGGAATGAGTGGGACCAGCCAGGAGTGGGATTTGGGGGTTCTCCGAACTGCACAGAATCTTAGCTAGGGGTTCTCCCAAACCCCTGCAAATCCCCAGCAGCCCACCCCTGCTACTGTGTTGTTTGAGAATATTGACAGACTATCTAAAAAGGAAATATAAAAATCTGGACCCACAGATTTAGTCTGTTAGTGCAGGCTATATTAGGGAAACAAGAATATTTACTGGATTTCAAAACAAGGTTGATAAGATTTTGATTTTGGAACTTTGGTCTGAATTAACTTGATTAAAGTTAGCATAGGATGGAATAAAAAGACTGGCAAAGTAATGCGTTAAGCAAACTTATATTGAAGTGCTGGAGCTAAGAAAGCAGTAGGAGTGTTGCTTTGTGAACTTACTGAACCAGTCATTAAATAATCCAAAAGAAGATTGGTGTGTGAAATTCAAGCTTAAAGCAGAGGTGGTGTTCAGCAGGTTCTGACCAGTTCTGGAGAACCGATAGCAGAAATTTTGAGTAGTTCGGACAACCGGCCAATACCATCTCTGACTGGAGATTTTATAGTATCCTTCCCCTGCCACGCCCACCAAGCCACGCCCACAGAACCGGTAGTAAAATTTGAATCCCACCACTGACTTAAAGTATGAAAAATAAGATGAGTTTGAACTCTTCGGACAGAAAGACAAATATAATATGAATCAGTTTGACAGTGTATGTAACTTAAAATATATTGATGATTCAAGCAGTAGAAAAATACAAACCAGAGGAATGAAGCTACTCTAAAAGCTTATTCAAAATTTGAAACACATACTGAAAATGGAACAGGGGCAGGTTACCAAGGAAGAGTACACAGAGAAAATCGGGAATTAAAGGAATGGTGTCAAAAGACTACAGGTCAGGTTGGCAATACATATTAAATTTAAAAATTACTTGTATTGAAATTATTTTTTTTGCAATAATTTTTATTGAACATTTTTCCATAATTTATAACACATGTACACTCTTTACAATGTTACAGCATCACAAATACTCATATATACATAATAATCACATTGTTAATCTTTAATTCTTGTGTTGAAATTAACTGATAAAGGCAGAACTACTGAATTCATATTTTGGCAGAATATTCTTCCTGGAGAGATAAATGTTCTACCAAATAAGAAGAGCATGACAAAAAAGCAAGATTGAAATCTGAAACTCCTGGAAGATTATCAAAGAATAGTTATTTATTTAGACAGTTCAGATTTCCATGGGCAGAATTCGATCCTGTACAGTACTGAAGGAATTTGCTGAAGGTCTGGCCAAAACTTTATGTACTATTGTGAAATTCTGGCAAACTGGTAAAACGGAAATGAGTGATATATTAAATACATATGTACATAATCTAGAGACTGTCTTGCAAGTCAATTTAATATTGCTCATATCCCACTGATTCAGTGATACACATGATGTTCTCAGAATGCACCAAACAAGTTAAGGAGGAGAAATTGTATCTTCAAAATGCTGAAAAAGGACCTCCTTTTAGTAGCAATGCCCAGATTTAAATTACAGGAGAGCAGATTTCTAACAGTAAGACTAACAATCATATAGAGACAATCACACTTTACTAGAAAAGTGTGAGTAAACACTGAGCAATCATTTATAAATGAACCAGCAAACATGTGAAAAACTCTTTAAAATATCACCGGTTACAGCAAACCTCTTTTCCATGCTGAAGGAAATGACCTGGCAGATGACCTGAATCTGTTTTACTGTAGGTTTGAGAGGAAACTACTGCCACCTATCTCCACAATCCCCATCTCAGACACACCAACAACAATCAAGCCTCCTACAACTGACCCTATCCCACTGCACACACACACCTCTGGTGATTACAGAAAACGATGTGCAAGGTCTATTTCACAGACAAAAGCCAGGAAAAGCAACAGGTCCAGACAAGCTTTCTTGCTTGAAAGCTTGTGCTGACTAACTGGCCCCCATCTTTACCCACATCTTTAATAAACCATTAGAGATGTGCTATGTTCCTTCTTGCTTCAAACTCTCTATTATCATCCCAGTGCCAAAGAAACCCTCCATCAAGGAACTGAATTACTTGAGACCGATTGCTCTAATATCTCTAGTTATGAAAACCTTTGAAAGTCTAGTGCTGGCCCACCTGAAAACCATCACAGATCCGCTGCTTGACCCCTTGCAATTTGCCTACTGAGCAGATATATTGGCAGGCAGTGCTGCTAATATGGCTCTGCACTACATCCTACAACATCTTGAAACTCCAAAGACCTATGCAAGGGTCCTCTTTGTAGACCTCAGCTCAGCATTCAATACCAGCATTCCAGATATTCTTCTAACTAAATTAAATCAGCTATGTGTGGTCAGGCACAGCAGGCAAAATCACATCAGATACTTGTACAATTAGCACAGGGGCCTCCCACAGCTATATGCTCTTTCCACTTCTCTCTATATACCAATGACTGCATCTCAAAAGATACCTCCATTAAAGTACTAAAGTTTGCAGATGATACAAGAATGATTGGTCTTATTTGACAAATCTGCATACAGACGGGAGGTTGAACAACTAGCCCTGTAGTGCGAGCAGAACAATCTTGAACTACATTCAAAACCGTAGAAATGGTGGTAAATTTTAGGAGAAGCCCTCCTATTCTACCACCTCTTACAATACTAGACAGCACAGTCTCAACAGTAGATACCTTCAAGTTTCTAGGTTCTATAATATCTCAAAATTTAAAATGGACACCTAACATCAAAAACATAATCAAAAAGCACAAGAAAGAATGATCTTTCTGCACCAACTCAGAAAGTTCAAACTGCCCAAGGAACTGCTAATACAATTCTACAGAGGAATTATTGAGCCTGTCACCTGCACCTCTATTACTGTCTGGTTTGGCTCTGCAACCAAACAAGACAGACACAGACTTCAACTGATAATTAGAACTGCAGAAAAAACAGTTGCTACCAACCTGCCTTCCATTGAGGACCTTTATACGCATGAGTCAAATATCTGTGAAAATATCTACAGACACCTCACATCCTGGACATAAATTGTTTCAACTTCTACCCTCAAAATGACGTTACAGAGCATTGCACACCAGAACAACTAGACACAAGGACAGTTTTTTCCCCGCATGCCATCATTCTGCTAAACAACTAATTCCCACAGCACTGTCAAACTATTTACTACGACTGTATTACTATTCTTCTTCTCATCCTTCCTATTACCTATCTCCTTTTCTACTTATGACTATAACTTTGTTGCTTAGTATCCTTACAATTTATATTGTTTTGTTTAGTTTCCTAGTATGATTTTTATTGATTGCTTATTTAGTATCCTATGACTATCACTAAGTGTTGTATCTTATGATTCATGGTAAATGTACTTATGTCTGTAATCATAATTTATCACTTTTATGTACACTGAGAGCTTATGCACTGAAGACAAATTCCTTGTGTGTCCAATCACACTTGGCCAATAAAGAATTCTGTTCTATCCTATCCTATCCTATCCTATCCTATCCTATCCTATCCTATCAGGTATCTTCAATTGCAGTAGTTCTATACTGAACAAGGACTTAGATTTGCTAACCTAAATACTTGTTAAAAGTCTAAAATTGTATAACTCTAAAATACAGTACAGATCTTGTCTTGGATCTAATTTAAGGGAAATAGTTCTTGTCTACAGCATTCTTAATACATGCTTATATTTTACACAAGCAGCTCTCATAAATGCAAATATTTTGAGGAAAACCCTCATGATGTTATACAAACATGATACTGTTCCTTGTCCCTCTACACAAAATGTTTGCTTTAAGTATCAGAAGATTCATTATAAATTCCTGTGCTGATTGGGTTGAAGTAAAGTACTACATCAATTTTATTCTTCTGTCATGCTTCCTATTGCTCTGTACTTTCCTCTGCATATTTTAATTTCATTATATAGCTGTATAAAAGTAGGTAATTTCTTTTATCTATGAAAAAAATGGCTGTATAAAAATTCAGCTAATGCACTATCTTGTGTTTTGTTTTAGAATAGCCAAAGCAGAGTCAAGAAATAAAATAATCTTTGCCCCAAAGAAAGAAACATATACCCATCTGTTTTTAAAATTGATGATTAAAATCACTAATTCTGGCAATTGCAGTTTGCAAATATTAGAATATCTATAGAGCTAATAGTGGTAATACTGCTGAGCAGAGATTAACTACCTTATTTATTTCACAGGGACATTGAATGTAAATGACAAGATAAGGAATATATAGGAACCATACAGTGGTGGAATTCAAATTTTTTTACTGCCGGTTCTGTGGGCATAGCTTGGTGGGTGTGGCAAGGGAAGGATTCTGTAAAATCTCCAGTCAGAGGTGGTATTTGCCGGTTCTCTGAACTACTCAAAATTTCTGCTATTGGTTCTCCAGAACTGGTCAGAACCTGCTGAATACTACCTCTGGAACCATAAGAGAATTTATAGTCTCTCAAACAATGTTAAACAAAGTTGAAAGATGCTAGCTTCAAATCTTAACTTCAAATCTCAACAAATAAATGCTCTGTCTTACATATTGGCAACAAAAATCAGAAAATAAAATACAAGCTGAATAGTCAAGACCTTGTTGATGATCCAAACTCCATCAAGGACCTTGGAATACTCATCTCTAATGATCTAAGTGCTAGAGCCCACTGTAACTACATAGCCAAAAAGGCATTAAGAGTTGTTAATCTAATCCTATGTAGCTTTTTCTCTGGTAATATCACACTACTAACTAGGGCATACAAAACATTTGCTAGACCAATACCCGAATACAGCTCATGAGTCTGGAACCCACATCACATATCTGATATTAACACAGTTGAGAAAGTCCAGAAATATTTCACAAGAAGAATTCTCCACTCCTCTACTCATTGCAGAATACCTTATGCCACCAGACTTGAAATTCTAGAACTAGAAAACCTAGAACTACGCAGTCTTTGGTCCGATCTAAGTATAGTATATAAAATCATACATTGCAATGTCCTTCCGGTCAATGAATACTTCAGCTTCAACCATAACAATACAAGAGCACACAATAGATACAAACTCAACATTAATCGCACCAAACTTGATTGCAGGAAATACGACTTCAGCAACAGAGTGGTCAATGTCTGGAATACTCTACCTGACTCTGTGGTTTCTTCCCCAAACCCCCAAAACTTCAACCTTAGACTTTCTACTATTGACCTCACCCCTTTCCTAAGAGGGGGCATGCATAAGCACACCAATGTGCCTACCGTCCCTGTCCTATTGTTTCTTTTATTTTTCTTATATGTATTCATTTCATGTATTCATAACTATATTTATCCTTATTATCTTGTAAGCGATTGACAAATCAAATAAATAAATAAATAAAAATAGCTGAAAGCAGCTTTTAAAAAATGTTTTCTAGGAAAGACTCACTATGTAGTAAACATGTGCACTTGTTTTTGCCTTGACTGATAGTTTAGTTTTTATTTAGTTTTTCAACCAAACTAGATTTTACATGCAAATATGTGAGCATATAATCAATTTGATTATTAAAAGGACAAAAGAATTTATCAGATAAAGTATTGACGGAACAGATATGTATGATAACCCCTTCCTTGGAAATCATAAATAGTGATATTAATGAATAAATAATATTAAAATTGTGCCACATAAATAACTTGATATAGTTAAAAATTAAACTAAAATTGTATGAATAAAATCACATTTTTGTTTCAAATTGTCTTATTTGCATTTAACGCAAAGCATTTACAAGGTAAAAATGCTATTATCGATTTAGTTTTGTGTTATATATGATGTATTATGTATAGTATCTTTTCCAATAAACTTTAGAATTAAAGTTTATGAAATATTTAGAATGCAATAGGAAATTACTGTCCTGATAAAGAAAGAAAAATTATGCTAATAAAAATAAAAGATAATGAAGGACACTAAGTTTGCTAAGCTCCCTTTTAATCACTATCAGAAATTGCTTATTAACTACTTTTAAGCTATTTAACAACATATCAAAAGTTGATCTACAATGACAAACAAACCAACAACTTGGAAAAGTTTTTCTCACTAGGTAAAAGGATTTGGCTGATGTTTTTAAAAAATAGAAATAATAAATCAAGAAAATTACCTGAATATTTTTTTTCTTATTGGATTTGTAAAAGAGGCTTGTTAAAACTTGAAGAACTCTTTGCAATTGAATAAAGATGAAGAAAAATCAAATCTATGACAATATTTGAACAAACTAAAGATTAAGATTGCTGGAAGTAAAAGGAAGGAATAGAAAGTTGATATATTTGACCAAGATTAAAGCATGCTGTTACTTTTGACAACCCTTTATCAATTTTCTGATAACATAAGATCTGAAAAAATGTTTTCTGGATTTGCTTACAGATAAGGGATGGGATATGGATGAACAGATAATTGTAACCCTAGAGGGTAAAAAAATCACTAAATGTGTTTATACTTGTGATGAAGTTTGGAAGTCACTTCTTTACATACTTCTTTTCTCTTCATTATATTCTTATTTTACTCTTTTCTCTTTTTTCCTTACACTTTTACTCTTTCCTCTTCTTTTCGTTTGTATTAGATTTTACTATTATAATCAAAATTCTCCAAAACTCTAAGCATTTTTGAAGTTTATTTGGACCAAAATTTAGTGGTGGGAAATTGGTTCTTATGTTTTAAATAACCTTTTACAGAGGCATTTAATTGTTATTAAATAAGCTATGCAAGAATATATTTATTGAGCGATGTACGGTACCTTCAAGCCATGATTGTGAAGGGTATGAATAGACTTGTACTTAATTAATTGTACTCTTCTTAGTTGATTTTTAATTTTTTTTACAGTTCATGTCATTGTTAATGTAAAAAACAGTAAAGAACACACTACTGAGTTACTAAATTTCGTAAGCACACATTTCCTCCCATGGGGAAATCTTTATATATATATAAGTGAAATACCACTCACGCATCATCACAAAATCTCCAGAACCATAAAGCCTACAAACTTGAAATTTGGCACATATGTTCATCTTGGCTTCTAGGTGCTCACTAAGAAAGGATTTTTCAAAATGACCATCAGAGCATTAGTATTTTCTATATTATTATTAACACGCTCTGATGCTAATGAGTTCAATTCCCCCTCCCCACCTGAAATCTCTTCCAAATGCAAAACACAAGCAGAGAAGTTTCAGTTTTAGTTTCAGTTTTAGCAGCTTTAGTACAGAACAGTTGAGCTAAGTCACGCCCAGGCTCCTTGCTGTCTCTTCCTTGCTTACACAGCAAATACTGTTTCAGTTTCCAAACAGCCCTCAACTCTCTCACACAATGACAGAATGCTAGCCAGATGAATACCGATGGATGCTGGTAGGCAGAGGCAGAATTTCCCCCCCTTATTTTCCTCCCCAAAAACTAAGCCCGACCACATAGTTTTGTAGCAAAGCATGGGTATCGAGCTAGCAAACGTATAAAAATAGTTTGGCAGATTTCATTTGTAAGACTTTGTTTTGTTGTTTTCTATTGTGGAAGCTTATTAAAAAAGCAATTCAAACCATGAACATTTTATTATTTTCTACTGTTTCTGAAATTGTATGAAACTAGCAAGATGGATGTTTCATTGCATCTCTTTCAAGCCAGAGCAATTTAAAAGCACTCACACATACACAAAACCTTAAACTGTATTACAGAGAATAGGAGTTGCTGTGATAAGATAATATTGAATGGATTATTGGAATGTCAAAGGCATAATAAAAATAATGGGTAATAGAGGAGCTATTTATACTACAAAAATATATTATGTTGATCAGGGAATATTAGTCTCTTGCTGAAGAACCAGTATGATTACAAATACTAACACAGTGGACCTTTGACCCAATCATCATTCAATCAAAAAGTTTTGAACTCTTGTCTCCCACTTTTTATTGGAGTATTTTGTCTTTCTAGATTAAAATTCTGAGAGCAAGATCTTTCTGGCTTTTTAAAAATTCTTGCAAGGTTCTTTGAATGTAGATAACTACCCAAAAAATAAGCTAACAACACAATAAATGAATAACTTTAGTAGACAATTGTAGTTTCGGAATCTGCAGTATCTTTAGCCCAAGGCCCACACCACATGTGGGTGCAGCATGTCAAGGACAACGTTTTTTTTTTTTTAATTACATTTATATGCCGCCCTTCTCCGAAGACTCAGGCTGCTTACAATTTTGGGATACAACCCAGTGTGCTCAGCAATAGCCTTCATTCCATTGTATATGCCTGCTTATTACTAAGCGGCATTTTTACAAGGTCAGCTAATTGCCCCCAACAATCTTGGGTCCTCAATTTACCTACCCCGAGAGGATGGAAGGCTGAGTCAACCTTGAGCCTGGTGGGATTCGAGCCTACAGTAATTGTAGACAGCTGGATCTTAAGAGCAGGCATTTAACAGCCTGAGCCACCAAGGCCACCAAGGCCTGAAGCCTTTGTAAAGGAGACTCTTTGCAACCTAAACTCCTATAAATCAACCTGTATAAGAAACAAAACAAGGGCCAAAAGTGATAACCTCTGGAAGGCTGATAATATAAAGCATACTGGCAACTGCATAAGGCTCTTGGGCTGGACATTATGAAAATGTGTTTTTAGATAACGCTATGATATATTGTGACAAATCTGTAAATAATCAATTCTTGATATAAATTACTTAAAATGTAAGACATTGGTAAAATAAAATAAGCTTTGTTAAGGCACAACCCAATAGTCTGAATTCTTGTTGGATACACTTTTTTCAGAGGCAACACCCAATCTTATTAACTTGGAAAACAATAATTGTCAGTGAATAGTTCTTCATTTGTCCACTTAGTGAGAAATAATGTATCTGAATGTTAACATTAAAATATACTGATATTATATTGAAATCTACTTACTTTTTTTCTCTGTTGGAAATGAATTACATTGTATGAACCAGTCATTGTAGTTTGTAC
The DNA here is from genome assembly GCA_009733165.1 of Naja naja. Lineage (NCBI taxonomy): Eukaryota > Metazoa > Chordata > Lepidosauria > Squamata > Elapidae > Naja > Naja naja. The sequence continues at coordinate 8,140,140 of CM019153.1, forward strand.
TGTAAATGTTTCATCCCTTTTGGACCAGTGTTCTCTTACATTGCTGCCACATCTCATTTACAATCAGAGGGTCTAGCAAATAAGAACATTATTAGCTCCTCTGGTCATCAGCAACTCACAGGACCTTGTCAGCAAGCTTTGGACACTAAAACTAGATCCAGATGAGATTATGGTTTCTTATGAAGTGACTTCACTCTTCACCTGCATTTCAACAACTGTCGTCACAGTAGTAAAGAACGACTGCTACAAGACAACACATTATGTGACAGAATTAACTTCAGTTCAAACCACATATGTGTCACGTTGGACTTCTGTCTGACCACTACCTATTTTCAACATAATGAAGGTTTCTACATGTCAGAGTGCGTACAGTGTGACTAGATGAGACAACTCAGGAGCAAATACCATAAACAGGTTTGTATTTACATCTAGTGGTTTTATCCACAAAGACATATATACATACAAGTACTACTTTGAGACAGGCCTTGAACAAACAGCAATCAATAATTTACAGCACGGAAGCACGCATGGAGAGAGAAATATGCTCCAACAGGGCCTCTCTTATAATACAGCTTCTTAAAGTGGTAGCAGTCAAATAACCCTGCTGACTCATTACTACCATTGCATCATCACAGGAAGTGTAAGCTTCACCAAACAAATCAACTCTGTGGGCAGATACATTAAGTTCACACAAAAAGATCTTAAGGGAAATAGTCTGGTGTACTGGACTATACAGCACACATTAAGGAAGACCGAAACCTTAACACTGAAGTTTACTGGAAACTCTCACAGAGATCAGTATTTACATTTTGATTCTCACCACTCACCGGAGCACAAAATGGGAATGATCAGAACCCTACACCACCAGGCTGAAGGTTTGCCTACCAACGAAGAGGGGAAAGAAAAAAAACTAAAACTTATCAAGAAAGCCTTCAGAACTTGTGACTATCCCCATTGGACCTTCATCAAATCCAGAAAAAGACACCATGGGAGTTCCTTCATAACAGACAAAGAAGAGAACAACAAATGAAGCAATCATTTGTCATTCCATATATTGCAGGAATACCTGAAAAGCTTAGAAGGATTTGCAACCAACACAACATGACACACACACTTTAAACCCAAGAACACACTAAGGCAGAAGCTTGTTCACCCCAAGGATAAAACATTTGCACTCTGATGCAGGTGACCCTGATAAATCCCCAAGCAGCTTCAACAACTCTTAGAGGGCTGACGACCAACTTTTAGAATGCTAAAAGACAGCAAAAATATAAATCGTTCCATTCCCCACCATTCAGTCAGAACTGAAGAAGCTTTTTGAATGAGAAGCAAAATGACTTCAAGGAAAAACAAAGAAAATCCAGTTGCTTTTTGAAAAGCAGCTTTGGAACAACGATGACCAGGATGACTAAGAATATCCATAAATTGAAGATAACAATTCGGAAAGAGTATTTTCAGTACTTGGAAAAAAAGTTCAATTCTGATCTATTGAACTCACAAATTAATCACTTTAGAATTCATATCTAGTTCAAAATTCTGTGCACAACTGCACACATATTACACAAGTATTCTAGATTTGCCTTTTCCAACTTTGTAGCAACAGAGTGCATTAGCTTTTGATGCTGGAAAAATTTATTTTGAAATTAATAAGAATTTTTTGCTCCCACAATCATTTTAATAAGGCATTATGAATGAGTCATAAAGAAAGATACAAAAAGTACTGTCTTGGACCTTTTCAACATTTTCACTTTTCTCCTGTTTATGTAGAAAAGCAGCAATTAGCTGGCATGGTCAGATTTTCTATTCTTAGTTAAAGACAAATAAAAACAAATCCTTCATATACATGTGAAGGACCGCATATACACTCTCTACATGAGGCTGCCCTTACGGACCACGCGGCGGCTTCAGCTGGTGCAGAATGCAGCCGCACGGGTTGTGATGGGGGTATCCCGATACTCCCATGTTACATCCCTCCTGCGCGAGTTGCATTGGTTGCTGGCTGCCCTCCATGTGAGATTCAAGGTGCTGGTACTTACCTATAAAACCCTACATGGCTTAGGGCCGGGGTACTTGCGGGAACGTCTCCTGCCAGCATCAAATACCAATCGCCCGGTGCGCGCTCACAGACAGGGCCTCCTTGGGGTACCATCAGCCAAACAATGTTGGCTGGCAGTCCCTAGGGGGAGGGCCTTCTCTGTGGGGGTGCCCACTTTGTGGAACCAGCTTCCCCTGGAGCTACGATTGGCCCCTGACCTCCGCTCCTTTCACCGTGGCCTAAAGACTTGGTTATTCGGACAAATTGGCCTGGACTGAGGGGGGCGGGGCTTTTGTTTTAAATGTTTTGTGGTTTGGGTTTTAAATATTTATTTGGTCTAATTAGTTTAATTATTTTTAATTCTTTTAACTTTTGTATTGGGTGTTTTTTATGTGAGCCGCCCTGAGTCCTTCGGGAGATAGGGCAGCATATGAGACCAATTAAATAAATAAATAAGGCATATCATTGTCATCATCATCATCATCATCATCATCATCATCATCATCATCATCATCATCATTTTAGCTATTGTCTATCCACTGCAAGATGAAGGCCTCTTCATGTTTCCAACCAATACAGTCCTGAACTTTCTTTTCCCAATAGGGCCCTCAATACTTGCTGATGTTGTTGATCCATCTTGTTTTAGGTTTCTTTTGTGGATGCTTCTTATCAAGTGAGATCCATTCTGTGACTGCCTTGGTCCACCTGCTATCAGTTCTTCTTGCTACGTGGCCACCTATTTCCATTTCAATTCTTTTACTCTCTTGATGATATTGTATACTTGTATATTTGTATATTGTATATTTGTTCTCTAATCCATGTGCAGGTCTTTCTATCTTGCTTTGTAATACCGAACATGTATCTTTCCATAGCTCTTTGTGACACTTTTAGCTTTTGTATCAATTGTGAGGTTAGTGTCCATGTTTCACTGGCATATGTTAGAGCAGGTAGCACACACTGATCAAAACTTTTCAGGCATAGGGAGAGGTTGTTCTTGAAAATTATGTTTAGCTTGCCAAATGCCTGCCAATCACTTTTAACACGCCATTCAATTACTTTTATTGTATCACCGTCCATTGAGATCTATTGGCCAATGCATATGTAGTGACCTACTATGTCTAGTTCTTCTGCAAATATAAAATTTTCTTTCTTTAGTGAATGTATTAAACATAACTTGACTCTTTTTCGGTTTATTTTTAAGGCAAATGGTTCTCCTGCTTCATGCAGCTCTTGTCTGTCTTTGTAGCTCTTCTGGGTCTTGTGAGAAGAAAACAATATCATCTGCAAATATTAAGTGATTTAAAAAGGTACCATTGATTTTTATCACATCTTTTGCCCAGTCTAGTTTGTGAAATACTTCTTCATGACAGGCTGATAGATGATATTATATCACTTTGTCATGCACCTTGTTCTATGTTGATTTCCACTTTAAGACCATTAAGGTAAATTGTTGCCATTGTTTTTTCACATATTGATTGTAGTAAGTTTATGTAGGCAGTGTCTATGCCTTGCTTGAGGAATGAATTAATTACTGCTTGCTGGAATACAGAGTCAAATGCCTTTTTGTAGTCAATGAAAATCATGCACAGAAGCATGGTGTACTCATTGTGCCTTTCAGTGATGACAAATAGTGGTTTTCATTTTTATCAGAACTGTTAAAATGCAGTACTGCAGTCTACTTCTGCTAACTGCCTGTTGTCAGCAATTTGACAATTAAATTCTCACCGGCTCAAGGTTGACTTAGTTTTCCATCCTTCTGAGGTCAGTAAGATGACGACCCAGATTGTTGGGGGCAATATGCTGATGCTGTAAACCACTTAGAGAGGGCTGTATATACCACTGTGAGATGGTATATAAGTCTAAGTGTTATTGCTATCCATACTGTTCCTGAATTTATAATGGTATCATGGATAATTCATATAGTTTTGGAAAAAAATATGTTTTTAAAAAAATTAGGAATGTAATTTCATTTTTTAAAAAAAAATTCTCTGTATGTTACTTTGACCAAGATCTGTGAATGGATTGCAGTATATACTTACAACAGTAGTGATATAATATTATTACATAATTATGCAAGACATCAGAAATAGAAATAAAATTATATTGTACATTGAATGAATAAACTTCAGTTTGTAGTTTATCTATTGCAATTAATGCCTTTCTACTGAACAGCAAAAAGTAAATGAAAAAGCAATAGGTAATATCAATGCAACAAGTTGTTGAACAATAAATCTTTCCAAGATCAGTTTAATTAATCTGTTCTTTTCCAGGCTAAATAAATGAATGAATAAATAAAAATATTAATAACTTAATCATAAATAAATTGTAGCTATCTTTTCTTATCTGAAAAGCATATAATTTATATTTGAAATGGTGCATCCCAAATTGCTACTGAATAAATTATTTAGTTTTATGATTCCAGTATATATTTAACTATAATAAATATAGCACTACCATTATGGTGAGGTTAGGGATCAAAGAAGCTTTTTTTGAGGTTTATGGTAAATTGAGTGTGACTCTTAACACTAGGATTAGTTTTTATGATTGTCAATACTGACACAACACATAATGCTGGTTTCTCTCATCTCCTTTGCAGATACCCACGTTAATGATAAATAAACCATACTCTCCTCATCCCTTCTACTTTCCTCAACTTTAGTTAGTATCCCTCCTTGCTAGCTTTGCCTTTGCTTTCCAATTATAAATCAGAACTCTACCCTAGTATTCCCAAACAAGATTACAGAAAGCATTTTAATCTAAAAAGTACAATACAAATTGATTTTATAATCTAATTCAAACAATAGATGCCAATAAACATCATGCTTTATAATTGGGCTTCTGATATTAATGGAGAGTTAGAATAGAAAATTTGAGAAGTGCATCATTCATTCTGTATATGCAACGAGAACATCACCCTTTCAAAAACCATCATAGTGAACCTCTAGCAGAGACAGAAATGCTTGCAAAGCTGTGCTAAGAAAGGCCGCAAGTTTCTTCATTCTTAACTCACAAAGGAGTTTATATTCAGTAGTCAGAAAAGCAGCACAGGACCTTGCTCTAAATGCAAAGAACTATAAATCAGCTAGTCAGGTAATAATACTGGACAGAGATTAATCCTATTCCAAACACTGAACAATATATTTAAGTCATAAAAATCCCTTTTTTACAGTAGCACTTAACTTCACCTACCATTGCACACACATCAGCTATTTCAACCTGCTGGAGATTTAAGATATCCACCAGAATAGTAATGCAGGCTTAAAATGGAATGTTTTATGTTGCTCTATTGAATTCTGTTTGGATGGACATTGGCATTTACCTTGGGCATGTTTCCTTATTGTACAAGTGTTTGCTAGTATAAATAATGCAACCTTGTAAGATGCAGATCTTTTAAAAACAGGAATAGAAAAGTTGAATTCATGCATGCAATTTTTCCCCATGAAACAAACAAGTATAGCAGGAATTTTTGATTCTGGGAAAAATTCTCTGTTATAAATTAGTATTTGAGGGGAGGGCAGCCTTGGATACATGTTGTTAAGATTTGTAGTGGTTTTGTCAAGATAATCCTAAATATGATTTTTTTATTTTGTACTGGTGGATTCTATAGTTTTTGTAATTTTCTATATTTTATCCTTCAGGGTGGGTACTCTGAGACACTTTTAAAATCCAGCAATGGGTTTGTTATCTTATTTAAGGTTGAAAGCCAATGTCATATAATAGTAGATTAGGATGGAGAGAGCCAGGCTGAAGCCTATCCCTAGGAATGAAAACTGACCAGGTGCTTTGAAGTATAGTACTGTAGCAGGGGTGGGATTCAAATTTTTAACAACGGTTCTGTGGGTGTGGCTTAGTGCGTGCTTGGTGGTCATGTTATTGGCTGGATGTGGCCAACTCAGTATCACTCACATCGAGGCACGCATCTCCTCGCCTGGCCTCTCATGACTGTGGGGATGCTGCAACAGTCGTAAGTGTGAAAAATGGTCATAAGTCACTTTTTTCAGTGCCATTGTAACCTTGAATGGTCACTCCACACAACCAAAGTACCAGCAAAGGAGGGGGAAAAAACTCCAGAGATGTTCCTGAGACAGGAAGTCTAGTCCTGCCAAGAATGTAATAAGGGTGAACGGAGAGGCAGTTTCTGTAAGCAACATCAGAATGTTTCCTTCCTGCCTTCCTTACAGGATTAGGCCAGTAATTTCTTCTAACAACTGGTTCTCCAAACTGCTTAGAATGTTAACAACTGGTTCTAGTGCAAGGGTGGGCAACTCTGGCCTCTTTGCGACCTGGGGACTTCAACTCCCAGAATTGCTGAGCCAGCATGGCCCCTTTACAGCATGGCTTAGGAGTTGAGATACAAAAGTGGGCGGTAGGTATAAAAAGGTTGACTACCCCTGACCTAACCTCTCATGTGCTCTATTTTTTTTTGTAAAGGTAATGTTTCTCTTCTGTTGACCAATACAGCATGCCTAAATATATTTGCCATTGCAAATTATATGGGGTGTAAAATACTACATACAGTGAAAAGATTGTGTATTTTCCAATTAAGAACCTGAAATTAAAATTCTGCAACTGAAAACATCTTAATAAAATAACAGTTTTATTAAGTACAGTTCAAGGTATCCAAAAATATTATTATTATTATTTTGAAAATGTTTTTCAAATATATGTATGCATGTATTTTATATGGCATGTATTATACAGTATACTGCTTCAATCATTGCTGATCTTAAGAAACTTACATACCTGATATTTATAACTAAGGTAAAAATTAAAGTAAGACCTAATGTAACAACTTCCGCACATAACTTCTGCAAACATCAGGGAACAATTTATTCTGGCCCAGGCTTCATCCAAATTAAGGAAACACAAACTGAGTGTTAAATCAAACCTATTTTAATGCAATGCTAGGAGTTTCTTGCATTCCCAGCCAAAACTCATTAGACACAATTTTCTGAGATAAGCTCATGCCTTTCAGGGTTGTAGAAGGCTGCCAAGAAACAGAAGTCCAATTACTTTGAATATAAACCACAGAAATTCCAGCAAAGACAAACCAGAGCAGGGCTTCAATGAGGAATCAGAATCTAATGAAATACTTTGCTTCCTGCAAAGAGTATGTCACCAAGGGCTGACTTTTATCCCTGATGGGAGGGGCAATCACCTCCCAGCCTTACTCCCGAGTTGCCCCTGCTGCTTCAGCTGCTCTCACCTTCTAGCAGCTCTACGCACATCCGCGCTGGGAACAGGCTCCTCTTGTTCCTCTGCCTCGCTGCTGCCAGACTCCAAAAGCTCCGAAGGCAGTATCCCACTCTCAGGTGGTCCTGGCCCCATCCCTGCATCGGATGCAGGACCCTCAGCCAAGTCCTCACCAGATTCTCTGACTGGTTCCCTTTTGTCCTCACTGTCCAATACCCTCTGCACCAGCTGCGAACCCCAACACAATTAAAATTCCACTACAAAATTAAGATATTCATCACATTGACTGCTGAACCCAGTCAAATTTCTAAAAAGTTTTCCTGAATTCTAGCATGATTGTAGCCAGTTGCACACTGGGGCAATGCTTCCAGAGAAAAGAGGCAACAGTGGAGAAAGCCCACCTATTTCCTCCTTGTCCATGGCACTGCCAGAGAGAGGGCATTCAAAAGGAGCCCATTCTTCTTGATCTTATTGGGCTGGCAGATTCAACTGGAAGTAGATGATCCCAAAGATATTCAGATCCTGAGCCCTGAGTCTTACAAATCACAAACAGCACCTTAAATTTTAACCAGAAGTCAGTGCAGCTCTCAAAGTATGAATTTTATGTGGGAAACTAAGATATGTCCCCAATTACTTGAGCTGCTACATTCTGGACTTGCCAAAACTAGTGGCAAGTAGTAGTCTTCAAGTAAATGGCTGCAACAGTCCAAACTGTTGACAAAGAAGAAGAAAAAAGATATCCCTGCTGAGAAAGTGATCTCCAATATTATATGATAACCAAGTAGAAATAGGTGGCAGCATTAAGACCTTGATTTAATACCATTGCTTAGATATAACAAATCACTTTAATTTTTTAATCAGTGTTCAGAAAAGTGAAAATATTTAACAATGTCCCTGACAGTATTAATAGCCATAAATATTTATGCTCTTTAAATATGAAATATTTAAAAAAATTATGTTACAGAACTACAGTAATATTTCCAATAGATTATCATCAAGCTCTATTAAATTGAAATTAGATTGCTGCAAATGTTTGTCAGGAAAAGCTACTATGCAAACCAGCATTTTTCTTCACAGTTCAGAATTTTCTAAATCCATCTAGTTCCCATCCCCAAATGTGCATAGTATTTGTGGTTTTAAAAATAAAAAAATAACTGATGTCTGCTAGAGAGATGACTATTGTTTTACATACATTTGCAGAGATATGTCAAGAGAGCAGACTGATTAGAAGAATCAATGCAATATAAAGTGCTGCATACTATGTGCACTAGGTTCTAATGCGACAGTTTGAAAACGTTCCAATTTGCATCACAACTTGCAGTCTGATTCATTCAAAGGCATGTATACTGTTATACTCTTAGACTCCCTTATACTCTTTTGACTTAAGCACTTAAAGCAGGCGTGTCAAACTCGATTTCGTTGACAGCTGCAACAGGGTTGTGTTTGACCTTGAGGAGCCGGGGTGGGCATAGCCAGATTGGTTGTGGCCAGCTTGACATCAGGAGCATCTGTGCCAGGGGCATCTGTGGGGGCCCAAGCGCTCTGCCAGTGAAAATGGGCTCCAGAGCTCCATTTTCAGTTGCAACAGCCTCCTGCTGCCCTTTGTCAAAGAAACGGAGCTTGTGGGGAGCTGCCCCCTGAGCTCCATTTTCACTGACAGAGGGTGACAGGAGGCCAATTCAACTGAAAGCAGAGCCTGTGATGGCTGCACGTGGCCCTCCTGAGCTCCATTTTCACTGGCAGAGGCATCATGGGCCGGTCCTTTGTTGTTTCTAGGACAGCCTCGCGGGCCAGATCTAAGCACCCCGCAGGCCAGATCCAGCCTTCAGGCCTTGAGTTAGAGAAATCATTTTCTGACTTAGGCTTAGAGAAATCATTTTTCCCAATGGTTCGTTGCACAGTTAGGCAGGTGTTTACACTGGGTTTGGCAGATTTATTCACCTATTGAGTCCTTCCCAAGGACCTGGGACCTTGTTTCATGATATTAAAAGTATTGTCCCAGGAGGTAAACTGTTCTATCTACAGCTGCCTTTTGCAATTGACTGGTGGTGGTTTTGTCATTGCCAATTGTGTTCAAGTGATGTTCCAGATGTTTTGAGATTGCACTCAAGGTGCCTAGTACCATTAGTACTATTATTTGTTTTCTTTTGCCATGATTGTTCTATTTCTATTTGCAGGTCTTTGAATTTTGAAGGAATTCTCCAGTTCTTTCTGTTTTATTCTGCCATCCCAGGTGCAGACTTTTTTGTCTTGCTTATTGACAGTTGTTAAGTCTAGTATGTTATGTGACAGGTGTTTGTCTATTTGATTCTAAAATCCAAGGGAACTTCAGCTTCTTCATTTTCTATTACTTTGACTATTTTGTAGTCCACCAGTTCTTGTCTGCAGGCAAATTGTATTTCTTGCAAATATTCCAATGCACCATTATTGCTACTTTGCCATTCTGTTGTTTGTGGTCAATCTGTGCAATTTTCTTGTAGTAGATAATTAGCTGATTCATTGTTTCTTCAGCTTATTATTATTATTTACCCAACAATGTGAAATCACAGCTGTCAGTTCTTCAGCTGGTGTTGCCCTTCGTTTGCAACAAGTTCCTCTCAAGGACTTAGGAGGTTGTAATATATCTGCATATGATATGTGCAGATCCAAGCAATGTGGCCTTTTGTAATTGTCAGATGGATTTTTTTTCTATGCACAGATTTTCTAAATGCCAACCAAGTTTTTAGTAGGACACTCAATATGCCAATAGCTACTGGGACTATCGTAGCTGGTTAATGCCATAATCTTTCCATTTCAATTTTCAGTTCTTGATACTTCCTGATTTCTAAAGTTTTGTCTTCTATTCTACTATCCCCTGTTATTGCCATATCAATTATAACAGAATTCACACTTTCTTCTTTTCAATCACAGTTAAACCTGGAGTTTTGCTACATTATGCATCAAGACTTGATCAGTTTGTATTTGGAAATCCCGCAATATTTTAACCTGCTCATTTTCAACTACTTTTCCAACTCTATGCACCCAACATTTTTTATTAATGGCACATGACAATATTTACAGATTTCCAGTGATTATTTTGGCAACTGTGTTATTCATTGTTTGTAATCAGTTGCAATCTTCTTTCACAAGCTGAGTGAATGATTCTTTCGTCTAATTTTTGCACAATCTGCACTTTGAATCACTTGATGATTTTTCAGTTCTAACCTTGATTATTATTATTATGGTTCGTCTCATAGTCAACCAACTAGACTATGTTTAGATTGGATTTGGCACTTTTATCCATCTATCAGATTATTATAATAATAATTATGATAATTTGTCATAGTCAGCCAGATGGTCAGACTGGATTTGGCATTTTTAATCCATCTATCAAGTCTTTCCCCAGGACTTGGGATATGCAGATGTTGATGTTTGATGGTTTAGAGGTATCCTTGCAGGATGAAATCCATTACTGGATTACTTGATTATCTCTTATGTCTTTAAATTAATTTAAATTAATATCTCATTATTTCCCTCAAGGAATGGTTAGATTAAAATAGGATGGGTATGCTTTTAGAAATATATCTAGGAAGCTGAGAGGTGGGTTTTGCTCTTGAAAAGAATTATGATAATTTTTTATGAGGATATTTGTTATAAGCACTATGGTTTTAAGGGGGAAATATAGTATGAAGTGCACAAGAACACTTAGGTTGCACCAGCCAATACCTTCTTTAAAAAATTGCCACATATCCCAAAGCAAGACATCTTTGATTAAATACTTATTTTATATTAATTATGTTAATTTTAGACACAGATGCCCAGTTCACTGAATAAATCCCTCCTTTTCTAAGGTCTTAGAATCCTAGAAATGATGCAATGGCTGCACCAGAGAACTACCTTTGTAACTGGAGTATCTACTTCTGTTTTAAGAGAGCCAATCCATAGTTTTCACTTTCTGCATACTGAACAGAATTATTAGCATCTCTGGATCTATGCACATGAATTGTATTTAAATCCAGGCTAGGTTTTTATCCTTTTGTTTACTAGATTTTGCCTGCAAAATTGAATGACAACGTATTATTTGACCTAGCATAGTAAATTGCTTCTGCATGCCCAAGAGATGGCACGGCGTTAGGCGTTCTCGCATCGGAGGTTTTGTTGGCTTGTGGAGGGGAGGCTTCTTTACCACCTCGTTTTCGACTGGCTTCGCTCCTAGGGGGTCGCGGGATGCCGCTGGAGCCATTCCGGCGAAAATTGAGCCGGTGGCTCAGCTGCTGGTTTCCCCGCGACCGCATTGACTACCGGCTGCTGGCTTGCTGCCCAGATTGGGGGGGCAAAGCCGTCTGCTTTATCTAGCGGCCTTGGAGCCCCGCACCAAGGAATTTCGCCGGAGATGTTGGCGAGGTCCATTGGGGCCATTGAGGATCTGTTGGCTGGGGATTTGCTGCGGGTGTTGCTGCGGTGTTGCTGCGCGCTGCTGGCGTTGGTCACGGTTGCCAGCTGTTTTTGCTGGCGACGCAGTACAGCGGCGCAAGAGCCTGTCGGCGACAAACCACGATCCTGTTGTGACTCCGGGACTCGGCTGCATGGACAGCAGTCGTGACGATGGTGGTTGATGGTCTCTGGCGCCATGGTCTCCATGGGGTGACCATGCGAGTCTATGAAGATGAACAGGACCACCGGCCTGGAGGCTCCTCCCCTTTTCTGCTTTTGGTTGGGGTAGTGTCCTTGTGGGGAATAGGGGTTTTTGCCCTCCCTGAAGGGCCTCCCCTCCCTTCCCCAGAAATGAAAGCTCTGGGGAGGAAAGATCTATGGGGAGGAGTTGGGAGGCCTACAGGCCTGGAGATTCGGGGGAGGCATTCACAGTCATAGCCCGGCCGGGTGGGCGGGCTCTATCCCGGTTGGGGGTGGGTCGAGTCTTGGCGAAGACCCCCACGAAGGGATGGCTGATGGCCCTAGGCCCGTGGCTGTGGCCGGTATGTGAGTGCTGTACCTTGCCTGGACTGCTATGGACGTTGTCACCCCATGTGGACTATGGGGTTTATCATTGTCCATTGTCCTTCTCTTCTATTAATGCCATCTTGGCCCTGCTATCATCATTGAGGGCATTTGGCTCATTGCACCATTTACCTGGACTTGGACTCTGCCTCCTCTTTGGGACTGGCCTCCTCCCTTGCAGTGAGAGGGCAACCGAGGATTAATTCTCCTGCAGTGAGAGTGCAGTGGACTATGCAGGACTTTGCCCCAAGTCACTGTGGTGGCAGAACAGTGACTGGTCCATTTCCACCTGGATCATCGACAGTGGTGAGAGAGCTGCCGATTGTGGACTTTCTCCTGACTTTAACATCGCCTGTCCCTTTATTATATTTCCATCTCCCTTTGTTCCATCTCCCAACTGCCTCTTGTATTGTTTTGCCTGAGACATATTTACTATGCCTGCCTATTCCCCATCGGAGTTATGGGCCCTCCAGGCGGTTTCCCTGTCTGGGATGTGGCCCCCACGCTATCAAGAGCTTACCTTAATGACGGATCTTGGGATCCCGAGAGGTGGCATGCCAGGATGAGGGGGCTAAATTCTAAATTTGACAGGAAGGGGAAACTTTTAAAATTTTTAATTGATCGTCTTAAGGGGTTAGGGAAGGGGATAAATGGGTTTTTGTCCAACCTGGTTCATGGTGGAGGGGGCGGGGGCAGGGCCAGCGGGCTCGGGACCTGAGGTGGGGACCGCGATCCCCAGGGTGGTTGGTGTTGGCAGGAAACGGAGAGGCATAGGGCCATATCATGTTGGGAGCACGCACCGCCATCTTTGTGCGGTTGCCTGCCACCCTATGGCCTCTCCCAGGGGGCATGGGAACTGGGATCCCTGGGCTTAGACTGGTGTATTTTAATGCCAGGTCCGTGGCTAATAAGTCCACCCTCCTCCGTGAGGTAATTGAGGAGGAGGCTGGACCTGGCCTGCATCACCGAGACCTGGTTGGGCCCAGAGGGCGGTGTCCCTCTGGTAGATTTGTGCCCTCCAGGTTTTCGGTTCTGCACCGCCTCGGCCCAGGGTAGGGGTGGTGGGGTGGCCGTGGTTATCCGGGAGACCCTGTTTCCAAGGGAGGTCACTGTTCCAGAGATAGGTGGGAGTGAGACACTCCTCTTGAGGTGGGGGCCCAATGGTCGGGTGGGCTTGCTGCTGATACCTTTCTCCCAGCTATGTGACAGCTGCCCTACCTGGGCTTCTTGACGTTCTCTCGGGGTGGCGGTGGAGTTCCCGGGCTTATAGTCCTGGGGACTTCAATCTGCCCTCCCTGGGGGTGCCTGGTTTGGCCCAGGAATTCATGGCTTCTATGGAGGCCATGGGCCTGACCCATTAATCCAGGGCCCACCCATGAGGGGGAACACTCTTGACCTAATTTTTGTCTCTGAACAGTGGCGTAGTGACAGAGGGCAGGCCACTTTTACGGCTGTGCCTCCATGGTCTGATCACTATCTCACGGCTGGTCTTCCAACAGGGCCCCCACTGCTGGGATGAGGAGCCATTTAGATGGTTCCGCCCCAGGGCCTTATGGACCCGGAGCGGTTCTCGGCGGAGCTGGGGTTTCTTCCCTCTTCCCTTGCCCACAGCTCTGTCGAGGACCTGGCGGCAGCTTGGCAGCAGGCCGCATCGAGGCTCTCGACAGGGTTGTCCCATGCGACCCTCACACGCCGTGGATCCCGGATGGCTCCTTGGTACTCGGAGGAGCTCCGGGAGATGAAACGCCGGAGGGGCTTAGAGAGCAGGTGGAGGTCCACCCGCTCCCAGTCCGATCGAGCCCAGCTAAGAGCCTATATTGGGACTTACCTGGTAGCTATGAGGCGGCGAGAAGATCTTATCTCTCCGCCCTCATAGCATCCGAGATAACCGCCCAGCCGCCCTGTTTGGGTAACCCGTTCTCTCCTTCGCTTAGGGAGGGGCGGACCTTGGGCAGGGCTGAGGAGTTTGGTCAATATCTGTTGGATAAGATCGCTCAATTCGGGATGGGTTGTCCTCTGATTTGCAGTGGTCTGAGGAACGAGATACAGGTAGTCTGGCCAGTATGATCTGGGAGGAGTTCGATTCTGTTTCGAGGATGAAGTGGACGGGATTATGCGGCGCCTGAGTTCCACCACATGTTTGTTGGACCCTGTCCTTCCTGGCTGGCTTATGCGCCAGGGAGGTCACTCATGTTGGCTCGGCAGTTGTCAATGCTTCATTAAGGGAGGGTGTTTTCCCCCGCCTTGAAGGAGGCGGTGGTGAGACCCCTTCTGAAGAAGCCTGCCCTGGACCCTACCGTGTTAGACAACTTCGTCCAGTCTCCAACCTTCGTTTTTAGCGAAGGTTGTTGAGAGTGTGGTGGCTCAGCAGTTTCCACTTTTCCTGGATGAAGCGGACTACCTGGATCCGATCAATCGGGCTTCGGCCTGGTTTCAGCACGGAGACGGCATTGGTCGCACTGATGGATGATCTCTGGAGGGCTCGGGACAGGGTTTTTCCTCTGTCCTATTAGACCTCTCAGCGGCTTTCGATACCATCGACCATGGTATCCTTCTGCTCGAGGGGTTGGGTATAGGGGCACTGTGCTTCGTGGTTCACCTCCTACCCTCGGGCGATCGCAGTCAGTATTGGCGGGGACAGAGGTCTACCTCGAGGGTGCTCTCTTGTGGGGTCCCTCAGGGGTCGGTCCTCTCCCCTGCTATTTAACATCTACATGAAGCGCTGGGTGAGATCATCCGGTTTTGGGGTGAGTTTCCATCAGTACGCTGATGATACTCAGCTGTACATTTCCACCCGAACCAGATCGGTGATGCCCTCTCCCTGATGACCCAGTGTCTGGATGCGTACGGATCTGGATGACGGAAACATGCTTCGTCTCAACCCGGCCAAGACTGAGTGGCTGTGCACCGGCATCTCGGCCCAGTTTGGAGTGTCCATCTTTGGCCATCGGGGAGTGGTATTACCCCTGTGGATAGGGCGGAACCTGGGGTCCTCCTGGACGTTCGGCCCGGTTGGAGGAGCAGGTGGGGCCGCCGCCAGGGGCCTTTGCCCAGCTCCGTCTGGTTCGCCAGCTGCGCCCTTTTCTGGACCGAGATGCCCTGTGCATGGTTACTCACGCCCTTGTTACCTCCAGACTCGACTACTGCAACGCTCTCTATTTAGGACTGCCCTTGCATACCATCCGGAGATTGCAGCTGGTGCAGAATGCGGCGCGCTGGTGGTGATGGGAGTCTCCGGTTCTCCCATGTTACCCCCTCCTGCGCTGCCTTCATTGGTTGCGGTTGCACTCGGGTGAGATTCAAGGTTTTAGTGTTAACATATAAAGTCCTTCATGACATGGGTCCCCAATATTTAAGGGAGCGGCTCCTGCCGACATCGAGTGCCAACCGCCTCTGTGCGAGCACATAGGCAAGGACTCCTTGGGGTCCCATCAGCTAGCCAATGCCGGCTGGCGGTCCCACGACGAGCCTATTCTATAGCTGCCCCTGACCTCTGGAACCAACTTCCCTGGAGCTCCGTCTGGCCCCTGACCTCCGCACCTTCCGCCATGACCTGAAGACCTGGTTGTTTAACCAATCCGGGTTGTGATTTTTGGGATGGGATGATTTTATGGGATAGTTTTTATAGGATAATTTTTATGTGTTAAATTTGTAGTTGTAATGGGGCTTATTTAGTTTAATTTGCTTTTAAATTATTTATTGTTGTTGTTGTTTTATTTGTGTCAGCCCGAGTCTTCGGAGATGGGGCGGCATATAAGTCCCATTAATAAATAAATAATAAATAAGTAAATTCAGCCTACATAGTTAATATACCATATAAACTCAGGAAACACAAGTAATTGAATAATTATGGTTAAGTTGTCCATAAATAAACATGTTGTCTAAAGACAACCTTACATTTCTTAAACAGTTGGTTAGTCCTTCATTGAAAAGATAAATTTATATTTTACCTTAGGTGCAATGAACATTTTATAAACTGATCATAAATATATAAAAGTATACTGCAAATTGTAGCTTTTGTAGCTAACCCTGATGTGTGACTACCATTATGCCACCTTGTTTATGTAATAAATCATAGATCAGTGTGATGTTGAAAAATAAACAATATGTCTCCCAAAATCCCAGGTCCCCTATGTTCATTTCATTTTAGGATCAGTAATACCAATCCTCAAATAATTCTTTAAAGAATTATGTATATAATTTTGGCACTCAATCATTTCCTTCTTTATAATACTGCCAACTTGGTCATGAATTTCATAAATTATAAATTATAAGTTATACCTGGAGATATATTTCTCTACCATGAAACTTTTGAATTAACTGAATTGTGGTTTACTCAATTAAGTCAATATTTCACAGTCTACATAATAAACTTTAAGCTAACATGAGTTTGCACAATACACTGAGCTAAAATAAAGTTGAGTATTTTGTGATGAGATATGTAATCCAAATAAGCAGCTATGGCTGAATATGTATCTGTCTAGCCTCTTTCAGATTAAATCTGTGGGGGTGAAAATGATTTACAGTTGTGATGATTAGCTAGGATACACTATACAGAGAAGAGAGTCATGATTTAACTTTAGGAAAAGAGATAAATTTATTGTACTAATTGTAAAGAAGATAAGAAGCCATTTTTGTATCTTTTTATTTTTATTTTATTATTTCTTCTTTCTTGCACTTTTAGTTCTCTCTTTGATTCCTTTCTATTTCTCTGTTCTTCCTTACTCTATATCAAGATATTATTAGCTTTTACCTTCCTTTTTAGAACTTTTAATAAAATTATATTTTTAAAAAGAAAAATGATATTTTAGGATTTGACATTGTAGTGTGTTGTTTTAGAAGGGACTCTTATTCATTTTGATAAATGACTGCAACCATTTAATCTCAGTTACAGAACATAATTCTGAATTCACTGTGTTAAAATAGCTGCAAGAGAATCAGCATAAAGAAGCTGATGAAGCTTTTGACCAGACAAAGTTGTATGCAGATATCAGTGATATTTTACAGCTCCATGAGAAAGCAACATAAAGTAACAGAACACTTTATTTTTAACCAATGTATACTAATTCCATTGAATAGTTTTGAAAGCATATTTAAAATTTGTTTTGATGTCAGTTTAAAATACAGATGTTTTGTTTCAGTGACAGTCTCTGTGGCACAGTTAGATTTAAAATGTTCCCTCTAATGAGTTGGTCACATATGACAATTACATCTGGGCTGAAAAATTATTATAGCTATTAGGTGGCAGAAAAACTAGGTTTTCTATATGTCCAAATTTTTATAGTCCAGATGGAGTAGCCAAATATAATGATGGTTTTATTTATTTCAGCATCAAGCCCATGGTAAATGATATAAGACTAGATTTGCACCTGGGAAAATTGTTAGATTTGCATGAAGAGTCAGCGGAGTGCTTCAGTGAAGAGTTTATTAGTGACTACAGCTCATAACAGACCCCTGGCTGGCTGGCTGCTACTTATAGCCAGCAGCCGCAGTTGCCAGCCAATCAGAGTGCAGGGTTTTCCCGACTTTTAAACCAATCATTTCTGACATTTTACAAGAACAGTTCAAACTTAACCAATGACATTCAAACCTGCATACATAACACCCTCCCCACTAGGTTCAGTCCATACTCAAACCCCAACCTATCTAATGTATTCTTTTAAATAGGTGGGGCTCTACGTGTACGTGAGACCTTCGTGGTTCAGAAGTTTTAACGTTCTCACCCAGTGAGAGGGGAAATGTGTCTGTTGACATTTCCTTAGTTGGACTTCCTGTGAAAGAAGACCCTGTTTGATTGTTAGAATCTGGTCTCTCCTCCCAACCCATCTCCAGCCCAATGTCAGCACCCAAGTCAGGTAGTGATGTGCAATCTTCCACTTGTAAGGATGGATTTTGGCATTGTGACAGGTTTTGGGATGGTTCCTGTCGTAATGGCTCGTTACACATGGGGTTGATTCTTGTTTGCTGATTATCCTCATGTTCCTCCCCCTCCCCCTAGAAAAGCATTAGGTATGGGAACTAGAGAGGAACAATTGCGATGTTCCTGAGGTAACCTGGATCTAAGCTGATCAATGTGCCTGCTCCAGAGGACTCCATCCTCTGTTTGTACCCTGTAAGAACGAGGGCCTGTGATTTGAGTTATTTCAGCAGGAATCCATGAAGGTTCACCCATAAGGTTCTTAGCATAAACAGAATCACCCACACTGAATGCGAACTTTGCTAGTGGAATCTAGTGGTGCTGGGTGCGTAAGGGATGAAGGCGGTCAAGGGAGACTAAGTTTCTACCCATCAACAACTCTGCTGGGGATAAGTTAGTTGATGGGTTAGGAGTGATGTGCTGAACACTAAGAAGTTTTTCAACTTTCAGTGATGTCCCCAGGACCCAATTGCTGAAGCTTTTCCTTGGTAAAACGTACCATCTGTTCAGCCCGGCCGTTAGCAAGGGTGCCCAGGGGCTGTCAGGGCATGTCTGATACCCAGTTGTGCTAGATAGGATTCAAAAGGTTGGATGTAAATTGAGGGCCATTGTCAGAGACAAGAACATCAGGTAACCCGTGGGTTACAAAAGCTTTTAAGCTGCTTGATGACAGCATCAGTTGTGGTGGATGCCATAGGGATTACCTCTAGCCATTTGGAATATGCATCTACTATAATAAGGAAGGTGTGCCCTCTGGTAGGGCCAGCAAAATCAATGTGAATCCTAGACCATGGGCCCCTAGGACATTCCCATTCCTGTTGTGGGGCGAGAGGTGGGGCAGGCCTGACTACCTGACAGTTGGGACAAGATGCAACCCAGTTTTCAACCATTTTGTCAATACCTGGCCACCATACATAACTCCTGGCCAATCCCTTCATCCTTACAATACCAGGATGACCTCATGTAACATTTCCAAAACCTCCCTTTGCAGTTTTGCAGGAATAACCACCCTGTTACCCCACAAAATACATCCTCTTAATACAGATAATTCAGTTTGCCTGGATTTAAAAGGTTGGGCAAGGTGAGGTAGATCTTGAAGAGGCCAACCTTTCTTAATCCAGCCTATAATAGGAGCCAATAAAGTGTCTTTGGCAGTCTCTCTGGCAATTTCAGCAGCATGTACTGGAAGCTTGGCAACAGTTTCTAGGAAAAGGTGTGTGCCTCAGGTTCAAAGTCCTCCTTGTGACAAGGAAGTGGGCAACGACTCAAGGCATCAGCATGTCCAATGTCCTTGCCAGGCTTGTGGATAAGGTTGTATGAATAAGCAGCAAGAAATTCAGTCCACCTCAGCATTCTTGGTGACAGGATAGTGGGTGTAGGTTTGTCTCCTGCCACAATGCCTAACAAAGGTTTGTGATCTGTGACAATGGTAAATGTTCTCCCATATAAATACTCATGAAATTTCTTGATAGCTGCAACAATTGCCAATGCTTCCTTGTCCAATTGGCTGTAATTCTCTCTGCTTTGGTCAAGGTGAGAGTAAAATGCAATAGGGCTTCCTCCCGCTGGGAAGCCTGTGGCTCAAACCCCACTCCAAAGGGGATGCATCACAAGTCAGTACAACAGGTAAATTCTCAGAGAACTGTATGAGTACAGCATCAGACGTGATTAGTCTTTTAATACTGTTAAATGCTGATTGTTCCTTCCTGCCCCAGACCCAAACAGACTTTTGTCAAGTAATCTGTGTAATGGTTCTGCAATGGTTGCCTTCTGAGGTAGGAACATGTGATAAAAGTTAATAAGTCCAAGGAAGGCTTGCAAATCTGTTTTGCATTTTGGTCTAGGGGCTTTGATTGCTTGAACCTTGGCATCTGTAGGTGGATGCCATGCTTGTCAATCATATAGCCCAAGAACTCAACCTTGTCAGTTCTAAGAGTGCATTTTTCTTCCTTGACTTTTAACCCCGCTTTCTTGAATCTGGTAAGGACCTCTGAGTCTCTCTTGTAATTGAGTGTCATTTTCAGCAGAGATTAACACATCATCAAAGTAAGGCACTACCCTGGCAGTCCTTGGAGCATCCTTTCCATAAGGCTTTGGAAAATGCCTGGTGCCACGCTTACTCCAAACTGTAACCTTTACATTTGAAGGCACCTCTATGAGTCACAATGGTTTGGGCCTCTGCAGTGGCATCATCAACTGTTAGTTGTTGATATGCCTGGGCCAGATCCAATTTGGCAAAGACTGTACCCCTGCCAAGTGAATGTAATAAATGATGCACCACTGGAACTGGATATGCGCCTGTTGAAGTGCATGGTTCAATGTCCCCTTATAGTCCCCACAGATTCTCACTGACCCATCAGTCTTGACTGGTGTGACTATGGGTGTCTCCCATCTGGAGTGGTCAGTGGGCTCTAAAACTCCTTGAGCTATTAGTTTATCTAATTGTGCATCAATTTTTCCTTTAAGGCAAATGGGACCCTTCTGGGCTTTAACGAATTGGGGGCACCTTGGGATCTAGGTTGAAAGTGATAGGGGTCCCCATATACTTGCCCAATCCTTCGCTGAAGACCTCTGGAAACTCAGACTTCAGGCCTCCTCCCATTCAGTGTTGCTCACGTGATTGATGCCAGTCACCTCGATGCCTAGTGGATTGAACCACTCAAGTCCCAGCAAGCTTGGGCGGTCCTTGTCCACGATGGTCAGGGGCAAACGCTTGGTGTGGCCTTTGAACTTCACGTGAATTCTCTTGTTCCAACTACTGGAATCTTGTTCCCTTGGTAGTCTTTAAGAGTCAGTGCTTGCTTCTGGAAATGCTTCTTCTGAATGTTGGGAAGTAGTGAATAGTGTCCCATGACACCATAGATAAATAGGAGCCTGAGTCCACTTCCATTTGGCAAGGCCTTCCTTCAATTAGTACCTTCACATGTACTTTTCTGCTTCTTAAGGGTGAAGAATGACCAATGGTGACTGTTTGATGAGTTTCATTCTTCCCATTTGCTTCTGTGTTTGCCCCATTTTCTCACTGAAGTTGTTAGGCTTGAAATCTTTGTCAGGAAACTTCTTTCTGCTTGGTGGAGTTCTGGATGATTTGCAGACTCTGCTAGGTGACCTCTTTTTCACAACGGAGGCAGATGGTATCAAAAACTTCATTTGGGGTGCCCCCCACAACCTCTGCAATAAAATCTTGCCTCTTTCTTCCAAGGTCTTTCTTTCTCCATTCTGAGTCTATAAATTCCTTCCTCCACCTCCTACAGTCTGAATCAGAATCTATTTGCTTGCAATGGGTTGTTGTGGATTTTTCCACATCAGGATGGCTTTGCAGCCTTGTTAATTTTCTTCATGGCTGCTGCTGAGGACTTGTAGCTTCCGCTGAAGAAGCTTCTTCTATGGCCTCCTTGATCTTAGGTTTCATTAATAATTTGCTCTGCAAAACCTTGTCTTTTAGGCCTAGAACAAATCGATCGCGATGGCCTCTTCTAAGTTGATAAATCACATGCACCCCAATGTCCCTTAAACTTGCCATGAAGTCATTAACGCCGCTTCCCTTGATCCCGACGGTAGAATTCGTGTCTTCTATGAGGCACGATATTGGGGGCATAATGGGCTCTAATAACTTTTCTAAATCAGGCCAGTCCATTACCTTCACGCCTGCAGCCCGCCAATGCCCTCATCTTGAAATGGCCGACCGCAGGGTGAGAAAGACCGCCTCTTCCGCTTGTCGGAAATGTCGCGAGATCGCTTTCTCCAAATACATTTGGAAACGATCTGCATACGAAGTCCCAGTCTTCTGCCATCGGATCAACGGGCTGGGGGTGTTCAGCACAGCCATCTCTCAGCTTCTTCTCCGTTGTCTTCTTTGGGAAGGATCCCACCTTCACGCCAGTGTTAGATTTGCATGAAGAGTCAGACGCTGAGTGCTTCAGTGAAGAGTTTATTAGTGACTACAGCTCATAACAGAATGATGGCTGGTCAGCTGCTACTTATAGCCAGCAGCCGCAGTTGCCAGCCAATCAGAGTGCAGGGTTTTCCCCGACTTTTAAACCAATCATTTCTGACATTTTACAAGAACAGTTCAAACTTAACCAATGACATTCAAACCTGCATACA
>CM019153.1:8163368-8179849 GCA_009733165.1 Naja naja
CAGCGTAGCTGCTAACCAATGAGGTCAGGGTTTCTTCCGCACTATTTAAACCAATACCATTTGACATTTTACAAGACCAATTCAAATAAACCAATAACATTTAAACCTACATACATAACACTTTTTAACTTTTGTGGGTGTTTTTTTATGTGAGCAGCCCTGAGTCCCGGAGATGAGGGCACATATCATCATCATCATTGTCATCATCATCATCATCATCATCATTTTAGCTATTGTCTATCCACTGCAAGATGAAGGCCTCTTCATGTTTCCAACCAATACAGTCCTGAACTTTCTTTTCCCAATAGGGCCCTCAATACTTGCTGATGTTGTTGATCCATCTTGTTTTAGGTTTCTTTTGTGGATGCTTCTTATCAAGTGAGATCCATTCTGTGACTGCCTTGGTCCACCTGCTATCAGTTCTTCTTGCTACGTGGCCACCTATTTCCATTTCAATTCTTTTACTCTCTTGATGATATTGTATACTTTCATTTGTTCTCTAATCCATGTGCAGGTCTTTCTATCTTGCTTTGTAATACCGAACATGTATCTTTCCATAGCTCTTTGCGACACTTTTAGCTTTTGTATCAATTGTGAGGTTAGTGTCCATGTTTCACTGGCATATGTTAGAGCAGGTAGCACACACTGATCAAAACTTTTCAGGCATAGGGAGAGGTTGTTCTTGAAAATGCCTGCCAATCACTTTTAACACGCCATTCAATTACTTTTATTGTATCACCGTCCATTGAGATCTATTGGCCAAGGCATATGTAGTGACCTACTATGTCTAGTTCTTCTGCAAATATAAAATTTTCTTTCTTTAGTGAATGTATTAAACATAACTTGACTCTTTTTCGGGTTTATTTTTAAGGCAAATGGTTCTCCTGCTTCATGCAGCTCTTGTCTGTCTTTGTAGCTCTTCTGGGTCTTGTGAGAAGAAAACAATATCATCTGCAAATATTAAGTGATTTAAAAAGGTACCATTGATTTTTATCCCATCTTTTGCCCAGTCTAGTTTGTGAAATACTTCTTCATGACAGGCTGATAGATGATATTATATCACTTTGTCATGCACCTTGTTCTATGTTGATTTCCACTTTAAGACCATTAAGGTAAATTGTTGCCATTGTTTTTTCACATATTGATTGTAGTAAGTTTATGTAGGCAGTGTCTATGCCTTGCTTGAGGAATGAATTAATTACTGCTTGTTGGAATACAGAGTCAAATGCCTTTTCGTAGTCAATGAAAATCATGCACAGAAGCATGGTGTACTCATTGTGCCTTTCAGTGATGACAAATAGTGGTTTTCATTTTTATCAGAACTGTTAAAATGCAGTACTGCAGTCTACTTCTGCTAACTGCCTGTTGTCAGCAATTTGACAATTAAATTCTCACCGGCTCAAGGTTGACTTAGTTTTCCATCCTTCTGAGGTCAGTAAGATGACGACCCAGATTGTTGGGGGCAATATGCTGATGCTGTAAACCACTTAGAGAGGGATGTATATACCACTGTGAGATGGTATATAAGTCTAAGTGTTATTGCTATCCATACTGTTCCTGAATTTATAATGGTATCATGGATAATTCATATAGTTTTGGAAAAAATATGTTTTAAAAAATTAGGAATGTAATTTCATTTTTAAAAAAATTCTCTGTATGTTACTTTGACCAAGATCTGTGAATGGATTGCAGTATATACTTACAACAGTAGTGATATAATATTATTACATAATTATGCAAGACATCAGAAATAGAAATAAAATTATATTGTACATTGAATGAATAAACTTCAGTTTGTAGTTTATCTATTGCAATTAATGCCTTTCTACTGAACAGCAAAAAGTAAATGAAAAAGCAATAGGTAATATCAATGCAACAAGTTGTTGAACAATAAATCTTTCCAAGATCAGTTT
Source organism: Naja naja (assembly GCA_009733165.1). NCBI lineage: Eukaryota > Metazoa > Chordata > Lepidosauria > Squamata > Elapidae > Naja > Naja naja. Next base: position 8,165,282 of record CM019153.1, read on the forward strand.
AATTAATCTGTTCTTTTCCAGGCTAAATAAATGAATGAATAAATAAAAATATTAATAACTTAATCATAAATAAATTGTAGCTATCTTTTCTTATCTGAAAAGCATATAATTTATATTTGAAATGGTGCATCCCAAATTGCTACTGAATAAATTATTTAGTTTTATGATTCCAGTATATATTTAACTATAATAAATATAGCACTACCATTATGGTGAGGTTAGGGATCAAAGAAGCTTTTTTTGAGGTTTATGGTAAATTGAGTGTGACTCTTAACACTAGATTAGTTTTTATGATTGTCAATACTGACACAACACATAATGCTGGTTTCTCTCTCATCTCCTTTGCAGATACCCACGTTAATGATAAATAAACCATACTCTCCTCATCCCTTCTACTTTCCTCAACTTTAGTTAGTATCCCTCCTTGCTAGCTTTGCCTTTGCTTTCCAATTATAAATCAGAACTCTACCCTAGTATTCCCAAACAAGATTACAGAAAGCATTTTAATCTAAAAAGTACAATACAAATTGATTTTATAATCTAATTCAAACAATAGATGCCAATAAACATCATGCTTTATAATTGGGCTTCTGATATTAATGGAGAGTTAGAATAGAAAATTTGAGAAGTGCATCATTCATTCTGTATATGCAACGAGAACATCACCCTTTCAAAAACCATCATAGTGAACCTCTAGCAGAGACAGAAATGCTTGCAAAGCTGTGCTAAGAAAGGCATAAGTTTCTTCATTCTTAACTCACAAAGGAGTTTATATTCAGTAGTCAGAAAAGCAGCACAGGACCTTGCTCTAAATGCAAAGAACTATAAATCAGCTAGTCAGGTAATAATACTGGACAGAGATTAATCCTATTCCAAACACTGAACAATATATTTAAGTCATAAAAATCCCTTTTTTACAGTAGCACTTAACTTCACCTACCATTGCACACACATCAGCTATTTCAACCTGCTGGAGATTTAAGATATCCACCAGAATAGTAATGCAGGCTTAAAATGGAATGTTTTATGTTGCTCTATTGAATTCTGTTTGGATGGACATTGGCATTTACCTTGGGCATGTTTCCTTATTGTACAAGTGTTTGCTAGTATAAATAATGCAACCTTGTAAGATGCAGATCTTTTAAAAACAGGAATAGAAAAGTTGAATTCATGCATGCAATTTTTCCCCATGAAACAAACAAGTATAGCAGGAATTTTTGATTCTGGGAAAAATTCTCTGTTATAAATTAGTATTTGAGGGGAGGGCAGCCTTGGATACATGTTGTTAAGATTTGTAGTGGTTTTGTCAAGATAATCCTAAATATGATTTTTTATTTTGTACTGGTGGATTCTATAGTTTTTGTAATTTTCTATATTTTATCCTTCAGGGTGGGTACTCTGAGACACTTTTTAAAATCCAGCAATGGGTTTGTTATCTTATTTAAGGTTGAAAGCCAATGTCATATAATAGTAGATTAGGATGGAGAGAGCCAGGCTGAAGCCTATCCCTAGGAATGAAAACTGACCAGGTGCTTTGAAGTATAGTACTGTAGCAGGGGTGGGATTCAAATTTTTAACAACCGGTTCTGTGGGTGTGGCTTAGTGGGCGTGCCTTGGTGGTCATGTTATTGGCTGGATGTGGCCAACTCAGTATCACTCACATCGAGGCACGCATCTCCTCGCCTGGCCTCTCATGACTGTGGGGATGCTGCAACAGTCGTAAGTGTGAAAAATGGTCATAAGTCACTTTTTTCAGTGCCATTGTAACCTTGAATGGTCACTCCACACAAAAAGTACCAGCAAAGGAGGAAAAAACTCCAGAGATGTTCCTGAGACAGGAAGTCTAGTCCTGCCAAGAATGTAATAAGGGTTAAGAGAGGCAGTTTCTGTAAGCAACATCAGAATGTTTCCTTCCTGCCTTCCTTACAGGATTAGGCCAGTAATTTCTTCTAACAACTGGTTCTCCAAACTGCTTAGAATGTTAACAACTGGTTCTAGTGCAAGGGTGGGCAACTCTGGCCTCTTTGCGACCTGGGGACTTCAACTCCCAGAATTGCTGAGCCAGCATGGCCCCTTTACAGCATGGCTTAGGAATTCTGGGAGTTGAAGCTCCCAGGTCATAAAGGGGCCAGAGTTGCCCCCACCCATTCTAAAAGTGCTTGGTGAATCCCACCCCTGTACTGTAGTCACTCTATGTCAACCTAATCTATTTTATAGGGTAGTCATTCCTGGGATGAAGTTCTGGAGGAATGATAGAAACTAAAACTAACAAAAAATAATAATAAAGCTAGGAAAAAGCAGTGGCAAACCAGAGGTATTTTTCTGCGAAATAACAATGAATTTGTTTAAGAACTCAAGCTGAATTCAGATGAGGTTTTATCTTTTTAAGGGAAAGTTGTAGGAAACCCAGATATGCAACAATTGAATTTGAATGGGTGAAAAGAAATGACTTTGCTCTTCTAGAAAATTCCAAAGCAACATTAATTCTTGCAGAAATTGGATTGGAACAAAAAAAAATGGTTGTACAGGTAGTCCTTGACTTACAACAGTTCACTTAGTGAAGTGAAAAAAGTGACTTATGACCATTTTTCACACTTACAACCATTGCAGCATCCCAATAGTTTGGTGATCAAAATTCAGATGCTTGTCAACTGGTTCATATTTATGACGGCTGCAGTGTCCTGGGAGTCATGTGATCACCTTTGGTGATCTTTTGTTAGAAGAAATTACTGGCCTAATCCTGTAAGGAAGGCAGGAAGGAAACATTCTGGTGTTGCTTACAGAAACTGCCTCTCCATTAACCCTTATTACATTCTTGGCAGGACTAGACTTCCTGTCTCAGGAACCTCTCTGGAGTTTTTTCCCCCTCCTTTGCTGGTAATTTGCTTGTGTGGAGTGACCATTCACAGTTACAATGGGACTGAAAAAAGTGACTTATGACCGTTTTTCACACTTATGACTGTTGCAGCATCCCCACAGTCATGAGAGGTCAGGCGAGGAGATGCGTGCCTCGATGTGAATGATATTTATTTATTTATTTATTAAATGTATATCCCGCCTCACTTCCCCCAACGGGGAATATTGAGTTGGCCACGCCCAGCCAATAACATGACCACAAGCCATGTCCACCCAGTCACATGACCACCAAGGCACACCACCACCTAAGCTTCAGCATACAGAACCGGTTGTTAAAAATTTTTGAATCCCACCCCTGGAGAAAATGTACATAATGCTCAATAGTTTTGAACAAGTCTTGTACAATTCTGGTTCACAACTAATTTATGCTCCTGCTAGATATTACCTAACCCAGTGGTAGTCAACCTGGTCCCTACCGCCCACTAGTGGGTGTTCCAGCTTTCATGGTGGGCAGTAGGGATTTTGTCCCTACTTTATAAATCACCATTATTGTGGAACCGGTGGGTGGTTAGAAAATTTTACTAACAGAGATACAAAAGTGGGCAGTAGGTATAAAAAGGTTGACTATCCCTGACCTAACCTCTCAAGTGTTCTATTTTTTTTGTAAAGGTAATGTTTCTCTTCTCTTGACCAATACAGCATGCCTAAATATATTTGCCATTGCAAATTATATGGGGTGTAAAATACTACATACAGTGAAAAGATTGTGTATTTTCCAATTAAGAACCTGAAATTAAAATTCTGCAACTGAAAATAAAATCAGTTTTAATTAAGTACAGTTATCCAAAAATATTATTATTATTATTTTGAAAATGTTTTTCAAATATATGTATGCATGTATTTTATATGGCATGTATTATACAGTATACTGCTTCAATCATTGCTGATCTTAAGAAACTTACATACCTGATATTTATAACTAAGGTAAAAATTAAAGTAAGACCTAATGTAACAACTTCCGCACATAACTTCTGCAAACATCAGGGAACAATTTATTCTGGCCCAGGCTTCATCCAAATTAAGGAAACACAAACTGAGTGTTAAATCAAACCTATTTTAATGCAATGCTAGGAGTTTCTTGCATTCCCAGCCAAAACTCATTAGACACAATTTTCTGAGATAAGCTCATGCCTTTCAGGGTTGTAGAAGGCTGCCAAGAAACAGAAGTCCAATTACTTTGAATATAAACCGACAGAAATTCCAGCAAAGACAAACCAGAGTTCGCAGGGCTTCAATGAGGAATCAGAATCTAATGAAATACTTTGCTTCCTGCAAAGAGTATGTCACCAAGGGCTGACTTTTATCCCTGATGGGAGGGGCAATCCTTACTCCCGAGTTGCCCCTGCTGCTTCAGCTGCTCTCACCTTCTAGCAGCTCTATGCACATCCGCACTGGGAACAGGCTCCTCTTGTTCCTCTGCCTCGCTGCTGCCAGACTCCAAAAGCTCCGAAGGCAGTATCCCACTCTCAGGTGGTCCTGGCCCCATCCTTGCATCAGATGCAGGACCCTCATCCAAGTCCTCACCAGATTCTCTGACTGGTTCCCTTTTGTCCTCACTGTCCAATACCTCTGCCGTCCGCACCAGCTGCCGGCGAACCCCAACACAATTAAAATTCCACTACAAAATTAAGATATTCATCACATTGACTGCTGAACCAGTCAAATTTCTAAAAAGCTTTCCTGAATTCTAGCATGATTGTAGCCAGTTGCACACTGGGGCAATGCTTCCAGAGAAGAGAGGCAACAGTGGAGAAAGCCCACCTATTTCCTCCTTGTCCATGGCACTCCCAGAGAGAGGGCATTCAAAAGGAGCCCATTCTTCTTGATCTTATTGGGCTGGCAGATTCAACTGGAAGTAGATGATCCCAAAGATATTCAGATCCTGAGCCCTGAGTCTTACAAATCACAAACAGCACCTTAAATTTTAACCAGAAGTCAGTGCAGCTCTCAAAGTATGAATTTTATGTGGGAAACTAAGATGTGTCCCCAATTACTTGAGCTGCTACATTCTGGACTTGCCAAAACTAGTGGCAAGTAGTAGTCTTCAAGAGAAGCATCATGTAAATGGCTGCAACAGTCCAAACTGTTGACAAAGAAGAAGAAAAAAAGATATCCCTGCTGAGAAAGTGATCTCCAATATTATATGATAACCAAGTAGAAATAGGTGGCAGCATTAAGACCTTGATTTAATACCATTGCTTAGATATAACAAATCACTTTAATTTTTTAATCAGTGTTCAGAAAAGTGAAAATATTTAACAATGTCCCTGACAGTATTAATAGCCATAAATATTTATGCTCTTTAAATATGAAATATTAAAAAAAATTATGTTACAGAACTACAGTAATATTTCCAATAGATTATCATTAAGCTCTATTAAATTGAAATTAGATTGCTGCAAATGTTTGTCAGGAAAAGCTACTATGCAAACCAGCATTTTTTCTTCACAGTTCAGAATTTTCTAAATCCATCTAGTTCCCATCCCCAAATGTGCATAGTATTTGTGGTTTTAAAAATAAAAAATAACTGATGTCTGCTAGAGAGATGACTATTGTTTTACATACATTTGCAGAGATATGTCAAGAGAGCAGACTGATTAGAAGAATCAATGCAATATAAAGTGCTGCATACTATGTGCACTAGGTTCTAATGCGACAGTTTGAAAACGTTCCAATTTGCATCACAACTTGCAGTCTGATTCATTCAAAGGCATGTATACTGTTATACTCTTAGACTCCCTTATACTCTTTTGACTTAAGCACTTAAAGCAGGGGTGTCAAACTCGATTTCGTTGACAGCTGCAACAGGGTTGTGTTTGACCTTGAGGAGCTGGGGTGGGCATAGCCAGATTGGTTGTGGCCAGCTTGACATCAGGAGCATCTGTGCCAGGGGCATCTGTGGGGGCCCAAGCTCTGCCAGTGAAAATGGGCTCCAGAGCTCCATTTTCAGTTGCAACAGCCTCCTGCTGCCCTTTGTCAAAGAAACGGAGCTTGTGGGGAGCTGCCCCCTGAGCTCCATTTTCACTGACAGAGGGTGACAGGAGGCCAATTCAACTGAAAGCAGAGCCTGTGATGGCTGCACGTTGCCCTCCTGAGCTCCATTTTCACTGGCAGAGGCATCATGGGCCGCTCCTTTGTTGTTTCTAGGACAGCCTTGCGGGCCAGATCTAAGCACCCCGCAGGCCAGATCCAGCCTTCAGGCCTTGAGTTAGAGAAATCATTTTCTGACTTAGGCTTAGAGAAATCATTTTTCCTAATGGTTCGTTGCACAGTTAGACAGGTGTTTACACTGGGTTTGGCAGATTTATTCACCTATTGAGTCCTTCCCAAGGACCTGGGTTAGGCATTGTTTCATGATATTAAAAGTATTGTCCCAGGAGGTAAACTGTTCTATCTACAGCGGCCTTTTGCAATTGACTGGTGGTGGTTTTGTCATTGCCAATTGTGTTCAAGTGATGTTCCAGATGTTTTGAGATTGCACTCAAGGTGCCTAGTACCATTAGTACTATTATTTGTTTTATTTTGCCATGATTGTTCTATTTCTATTTGCAGGTCTTTGAATTTTGAAGGAATTCTCCAGTTCTTTCTGTTTTATTCTGCCATCCCAGGTGCAGACTTTTTTGTCTTGCTTATTGACAGTTGTTAAGTCTAGTGTGTTATGTGACAGGTGTTTGTCTATTTGATTCTAAAATCCAAGGGAACTTCAGCTTCTTCATTTTCTATTACTTTGACTATTTTGTAGTCCACCAGTTCTTGTCTGCAGGCAAATTGTATTTCTTGCAAATATTCCAATGCACCATTATTGCTACTTTGCCATTCTGTTGTTTGTGGTCAATCTGTGCAATTTTCTTGTAGTAGATAATTAGCTGATTCATTGTTTCTTCAGCTTATTATTATTATTTACCCAACAATGTGAAATCACAGCTGTCAGTTCTTCAGCTGGTGTTGCCCTTCGTTTGCAACAAGTTCCTCTCAAGGACTTAGGAGGTTGTAATATATCTGCATATGATATGTGCAGATCCAAGCAATGTGGCCTTTTGTAATTGTCAGATGGATTTTTTTTCTATGCACAGATTTTCTAAATGCCAACCAAGTTTTTTTAGTAGGACACTCAATATGCCAATAGCTACTGGGACTATCGTAGCTGGTTAATGCCATAATCTTTCCATTTCAATTTTCAGTTCTTGATACTTCCTGATTTCTAAAGTTTTGTCTTCTATTCTACTATCCCCTGTTATTGCCATATCAATTATAACAGAATTCACACTTTCTTCTTTTCAATCACAGTTAAACCTGGAGTTTTGCTACATTATGCATCAAGACTTGATCAGTTTGTATTTGGAAATCCCGCAATATTTTAACCTGCTCATTTTCAACTACTTTTCCAACTCTATGCACCCAACATTTTTTTTATTAATGGCACATGACAATATTTACAGATTTCCAGTGATTATTTTGGCAACTGTGTTATTCATTGTTTGTAATCAGTTGCAATCTTCTTTCACAAGCTGAGTGAATGATTCTTTCGTCTAATTTTTTGCACAGTCTGCACTTTGAATCACTTGATGATTTTTCAGTTCTAACCTTGATTATTATTATTATGGTTCGTCTCATAGTCAACCAACTAGACTATGTTTAGATTGGATTTGGCACTTTTATCCATCTATCAGATTATTATAATAATAATTATGATAATTTGTCATAGTCAGCCAGATGGTCAGACTGGATTTGGCATTTTTAATCCATCTATCAAGTCTTTCCCAGGACTTGGGATATGCAGATGTTGATGTTTGATGGTTTAGAGGTATCCTTGCAGGATGAAATCTATTACTGGATTACTTGATTATCTCTTATGTCTTTAAATTAATTTAAATTAATATCTCATTATTTCCCTCAAGGAATGGTTAGATTAAAATAGGATGGGTATGCTTTTAGAAATATATCTAGGAAGCTGAGAGGTGGGTTTTGCTCTTGAAAAGAATTATGATAATTTTTTTATGAGGATATTTGTTATAAGCACTATGGTTTTAAGGGGGAAATATAGTATGAAGTGCACAAGAACACTTAGGTTGCACCAGCCAATACCTTCTTTAAAAAAATTGCCACATATCCCAAAGCAAGACATCTTTGATTAAATATTTATTTTATATTAATTATGTTAATTTTAGACACAGATGCCCAGTTCACTGAATAAATCCCTCCTTTTCTAAGGTCTTAGAATCCTAGAAATGATGCAATGGCTGCACCAGAGAACTACCTTTGTAACTGGAGTATCTACTTCTGTTTTAAGAGAGCCAATCCATAGTTTTCACTTTCTGCATACTGAACAGAATTATTAGCATCTCTGCATCTATGCACATGAATTGTATTTAAATCCAGGCTAGGTTTTTATCCTTTTGTTTACTAGATTTTGCCTGCAAAATTGAATGACAACGTATTATTTGACCTAGCATAGTAAATTCAGCCTACATAGTTAATATACCATATAAACTCAGGAAACACAAGTAATTGAATAATTATGGTTAAGTTGTCCATAAATAAACATGTTGTCTAAAGACAACCTTACATTTCTTAAACAGTTGGTTAGTCCTTCATTGAAAAGATAAACTTATATTTTACCTTAGGTGCAATGAACATTTTATAAACTGATCATAAATATATAAAAGTATACTGCAAATTGTAGCTTTTGTAGCTAACCCTGATGTGTGACTACCATTATGCCGCCTTGTTTATGTAATAAATCATAGATCAGTGTGATGGTGAAAAATAAACAATATGTCTCCCAAAATCCCAGGTCCCCTATGTTCATTTCATTTTAGGATCAGTAATACCAATCCTCAAATAATTCTTTAAAGAATTATGTATATAATTTTGGCACTCAATCATTTCCTTCTTTATAATACTGCCAACTTGGTCATGAATTTCATAAATTATAAGTTATACCTGGAGATATATTTCTCTACCATGAAACTTTTGAATTAACTGAATTGTGGTTTACTCAATTAAGTCAATATTTCACAGTCTACATAATAAACTTTAAGCTAACATGAGTTTGCACAATACACTGAGCTAAAATAAAGTTGAGTATTTTGTGATGAGATATGTAATCCAAATAAGCAGCTATGGCTGAATATGTATCTGTCTAGCCTCTTTCAGATTAAATCTGTGGGGGGTGAAAATGATTTACAGTTGTGATGATTAGCTAGGATACACTATACAGAGAAGAGAGTCATGATTTAACTTTAGGAAAAGAGATAAATTTATTGTACTAATTGTAAAGAAGATAAGAAGCCATTTTTTGTATATTTTTATTTTTATTTTATTATTTCTTCTTTCTTGCACTTTTAGTTCTCTCTTTGATTCCTTTCTATTTCTCTGTTCTTCCTTACTCTATATCAAGATATTATTAGCTTTTACCTTCCTTTTTAGAACTTTTAATAAAATTATATTTTTAAAAAAGAAAAAAATGATATTTTAGGATTTGACATTGCTAGTGTGTTGTTTTAGAAGGGACTCTTATTCATTTTGATAAATGACTGCAACCATTTAATCTCAGTTACAGAACATAATTCTGAATTCACTGTGTTAAAATAGCTGCAAGAGAATCAGCATAAAGAAGCTGATGAAGCTTTGACCAGACAAAGTTGTATGCAGATATCAGTGATATTTTACAGCTCCATGAGAAAGCAACATAAAGTAACAGAACACTTTATTTTTAACCAATGTATACTAATTCCATTGAATAGTTTTGAAAGCATATTTAAAATTTGTTTTGATGTCAGTTTAAAATACAGATGTTTTGTTTCAGTGACAGTCTCTGTGGCACAGTTAGATTTAAAATGTTCCCTCTAATGAGTTGGTCACATATGACAATTACATCTGGGCTGAAAAAATTATTATAGCTATTAGGTGGCAGCAAAAAACTAGGTTTTCTATATGTCCAAATTTTTATAGTCCAGATGGAGTAGGGCCAAATATAATGATGGTTTTATTTATTTCAGCATCAAGCCCATGGTAAATGATATAAGACTAGATTTGCACCTGGGAAAATTGTTAGATTTGCATGAAGAGTCAGACGCGGAGTGCTTCAGTGAAGAGTTTATTAGTGACTACAGCTCACAACAGACCCGATTTGGCTGGACTGCGCTGCTACTTATAGCCAGCAGCCGCAGTTGCCAGCCAATCAGAGTGCAGGGTTTTCCCGCACTATTTAAAGCAATCATTTCTGACATTTTACAAGAACAGTTCAAACTTAACCAATGACATTCAAACCTGCATACATAACACCCCTCCCCACTAGGTTCAGTCCATACTCAAACCCCAACCTATCTAATGTATTCTTTTAAATAGGTGGGGCTCTTAATGCACGTAGAGACCTTCGTGGTTCAGAAGTTTTAACGTTCTCACCCAGTGAGAGGAAATGTGTCTGTTGACATTTCCTAGTTGGGCTTCCTGTGAAAGAAGACCCTGTTTGATTGTTAGAAACTGGTCTCTCCTCCCAACCCATCTCCAGCCCAATGTCAGCACCCAAGTCAGGTAGTGATGTGCAATCTTCCACTTGTAAGGATGGATTTTGGCATTGTGACAGGTTTTGGGATGGTTCCTGTCGTAATGGCTCGTTACACATGGGGTTGATTCTTGTTTGCTGATTATCCTCATGTTCCTCCCCTCCCCCCTAGAAAAGCATTAGGTATGGGAACTAGAGAGGAACAATTGCGATGTTCCTGAGGTAACCTGGATCTAAGCTGATCAATGTGCCTGCTCCAGAGGAGTCCATCTCTGTTTGTACCCTGTAAGAACGAGGGCCTGTGATTTGAGTTATTTCAGCAGGAATCCATGAAGGCTTCACCCATAAGGTTCTTAGCATAAACAGAATCACCCACACTGAACGTGAACTTTGCTAGTGGAATCTAGTGGTGCGTTGGTGCAGTGGGATGAAGGCAGTCCTAAGTTTCCACCCATCAACAACTCTGCTGGGGATAAGTTATTAGATGGGTTAGGAGTGATGTGCTGAACACTAAGAAGTTTTTCAACTTTCTCAGTGATGTCCCCAGGACCCAATTGCTGAAGCTTTTCCTTGGTAAAACGCATCATTCGCTCAGCCCGCCAGTGAAGGGTGCCCAGGGGCTGTCAGGGCATGTCTGATACCCAGTTGTGCTAGATAGGATTCAAAAGGGTTGGATGTAAATTGAGGGCCATTGTCAGAGACAAGAACATCAGGTAACCCATGGGTTACAAAAGCTTTTAAGCTGCTTGATGACAGCATCAGTTGTGGTGGATGCCATAGGGATTACCTCTAGCCATTTGGAATATGCATCTACTATAATAAGGAAGGTGTGCCTCTGGTAGGGCCAGCGAAATCAATGTGAATCCTAGACCATGGGCCCCTAGGACATTCCCATTCCTGTGTGGGGCGAGAGGTGGGGCAGGCCTGACTACCTGACAGTTGGGACAAGATGCAACCCAGTTTTCAACCATTTTGTCAATACCTGGCCACCATACATAACTCCTGGCCAATCCCTTCATCCTTACAATACCAGGATGACCCTCATGTAGCATTTCCAAAACCTCCTTTGCAGTTTTGCAGGAATAACCACCCTGTTACCCCACAAAATACATCCTCTTAATACAGATAATTCAGTTTGCCTGGATTTAAAAGGTTAAAGTGAGGTAGATCTTGAAGAGGCCAACCTTTCTTAATCCAGCCTATAATAGGAGCCAATAAAGTGTCTTTGGCAGTCTCTCTGGCAATTTCAGCAGCGTGTACTGGAAGCTTGGCAACAGTTTCTAGGAAAAAGGTGTGTGCCTCAGGTTCAAAGTCCTCCTTGTGATAAGGAAGTGGGCAATGACTCAAGGCATCAGCATGTCCAATGTCCTTGCCAGGCTTGTGAATAAGGTTGTATGAATAAGCAGCAAGAAATTCAGTCCACCTCAGCATTCTTGGTGACAGGATAGTGGGTGTAGGTTTGTCTCCTGCCACAATGCCTAACAAAGGTTTGTGATCTGTGACAATGGTAAATGTTCTCCCATATAAATACTCATGAAATTTCTTGATAGCTGCAACAATTGCCAATGCTTCCTTGTCCAATTGGCTGTAATTCCTCTCTGCTTTGGTCAAGGTGAGAGTAAAATGCAATAGGGGCTTCCTCCGCTGGGAAGCCTGTGGCTCAAACCCCCCCACTCCAAAAGGGGATGCATCACAAGTCAGTACAACAGGAAATTCTCAGAGAACTGTATGAGTACATCAGACGTGATTAGTCTTTTAATACTGTTAAATGCTGATTGTTCCTTCCACCCCCAGACCCAAACAGACTTTTTGTCAAGTAATCTGTGTAATGGTTCTGCAATGGTTGCCTTCTGAGGTAGGAACATGTGATAAAAGTTAATGAGTCCCAGGAAAGCTTGCAAGTCTGTTTTGCATTTTGGTCTAGGGGCTTCTTTGATTGCTTGAACCTTCCTACAGATGCCATGCTTGTCAATCACGTAGCCCAAGAACTCAACCTTGTCAGTTCTAAGAGTGCACTTTTCTTCCTTGACTTTTAACCCTGCTTTCTGGAATCTGGTAAGGACTTCTCTGAGTCTCTCTTGTAATTGAGTGTCATTTTCAGCAGAGATTAACACATCATCAAAGTAAGGCACTACCCCTGGCAGTCCTTGGAGCATCCTTTCCATAAGGCTTTGGAAAATGCCTGGTGCCACGCTTACTCCAAACTGTAACCTTTTACATTTGAAGGCACCTCTATGAGTTACAATGGTTTGAGCCTCTGCAGTGGCATCATCAACTGTTAGTTGTTGATATGCTGGGCCAGATCCAATTTGGCAAAGACTGTACCCTGCCAAGTGAATGTAATAAATGATGCACCACTGGAACTTATGCTCTCTGTTGAAGTGCATGGTTCAATGTCCCCTTATAGTCCCCACAGATTCTCACTGACCCATCAGTCTTGACTGGTGTGACTATGGGTGTCTCCCATCTGGAGTGGTCAGTGGGCTCTAAAACTCCTTGAGCTATTAGTTTATCTAATTGTGCATCAATTTTTCCTTTAAGGCAAATGGGACCCTTCTGGGCTTTAAGCAATTGGGGGCACCTTGGGATCTAGGTTGAAAGTGATAGGGGTCCCCATATACTTGCCCAATCTGTCGCTGAAGACCTCTGAAACTCAGACTTCAGGGCCTCCTCCCATTCAGTGTTGCTCACGTGATTGATGCCAGTCACCTTGATGCTAGTGGATTGAACCACTCAAGTCCCAGCAAGCTTGGGCGGTCCTTGTCCACGATGGTCAGGGGCAAACGCTTGGTGTGGCCTTTGAACTTCACGATGAATTCTCTTGTTCCAACTACTGGAATCTTGTTCCCTTGGTAGTCTTTAAGAGTCAGTGCTTGCTTCTGGAAATGCTTCTTCTGAATGTTGGGAAGTAGCCTGTGAATGGTGTCCCATGACACCATAGATAAATAGGAGCCTGAGTCCACTTCCATTTGGCAAGGCCTTCCTTCAATTAGTACCTTCACATGTACTTTTCTGCTTCTTAAGGGTGAAGAATGACCAATGGTGAGTTTGATGAGTTTCATTCTTCCCATTTGCTTCTGTGTTGTGCCCCATTTTCTCACTGAAGTTGTTAGGCTTGAAATCTTTGTCAGGAAACTTCTTTCTGCTTGGTGGAGTTCTGGATGATTTGCAGACTCTGCTAGGTGACCTCTTTTTTCACAACGGAGGCAGATGGTATCAAGAAACTTGCATTCAGTGCGGGGGTGCCCCCCCCAACCTCTGCAGTAAAATCTTGCCTCTTTCTTCCAAGGTCTTTTTTTTCTTCTCCATTCTGAGTCTATAAATTCCTTCCTCCATCTCACTACAGTCTGAATCAGAATCTATTTGCTTGCAATGGGTTGTTGTGGATTTTTCACATCAGCATGGCTTGCAGCCTTGTTAATTTTCTTCATGGCTGCTGCTGAGGACTTGGTAGCTTCAGCTGAAGAAGCTTCTTCTATGGCCTCCTTAACGTGATCTTAGGTTTCATTAATAATTTGTTCTGCAAAATCTTGTTTTTAGGCCTAGAACAAATCGATCCCATGGCCTCTTCTAAGTGAAATTCACATGCACCCCAATGTCCTTAAACTTCAAGTCGAAGTTACATCGCTTTCGCTTTCCCTGATCCTCGACGTATGAATGGGGGCATAACGGGGCTCTTAATTTCTTCGCCAGTCCATTACCTTCACGTCTGCAGCTCGCCAATGCCCTCGCCATCTTGAAAATGGCCGGACCGCAGGGTGAGAAAGACCGCCTTCAATGGGGATCATTTTCCAAATACATTTGGAAACGATCTGCATACGAGTCCCAGTCTTCTGCCATCGGATCGAACGGGCTGGGGGTGTTCAGCACAGCCATCTCTCTCGGCTTTTCTCTTCGGAAGGATCCCACCTTTCGCCAGTGTTAGATTTGCATGAAGAGTCAGACGCGAGTGCTTCAGTGAAGAGTTTATTAGTGACTACAGCTCATAACAGACCATTTGGCTGGACTGCGCTGCTACTTATAGCCAGCAGCCGAGTTGCCAGCCAATCAGAGTGCAGGGTTTTCCCGCACTATTTAAACCAATCATTTCTGACATTTTACAAGAACAGTTCAAACTTAACCAATGACATTCAAACCTGCATATA